>LPNX010039181.1:0-31427 GCA_001517045.1 Pseudotsuga menziesii | reverse complement strand
ATTGTATAGTGCTTACATACCCTGGTAACTGTCTTATGTTCAATCTGTACAACCATTTCAACAATCAAATATTACAGATATCCTATTATACGTAAAGGATATTTTCCCCATAATCATGGGTATGAAAAGATAAACTATGAAAACGTTGAGCAAACGAACTTACAACGAAGGTATGACGGTGGACTTTTGCATTTGTGATGGCAGCCAAAAAAGCAACTAATGCAAGCAGAAAACCAAGCCTGACTGAAGATATTCGTAGTGATTGCAAAGACATCGTGGCAGGAACTAGATATCCTAACTCTGTAAGCATTACTACGATTGCAAAGCCTGAAAGAGGCAGTCAACTAATGAATCATTCAGTGGATATAGAAACTTTGCACATTGAATGTACTACAACTGGTGTGTTCTTGCTAAAGAGAATGAATATGTTATATAGAACTAAAGTGGGTGAAACGACAGAAAACGTCGTGATTGCTGTTGCGTCTACTGGATTTTTAGATATTTTCAAATGGTGAATGCACTATCACGCAATAGTTAGCTGCATTATTACTGCTTGTATAGTTTACTCACATGCGACCATTGGTAGCTTTGGCATCTTCACGTTTCCCGGGCAACTTGCTCGGACAATTTGTGTTTTAATACGGTACAATGTCAATTTTTTTTGCTAAAAGTATGGATATAAACTATTAAATCTCTTCCTATGGGCAACGTCAAGCTCTTATGCATTATTTTATATGCTATGGGCAACGTCAAGCTCTCATGCATTATATTATAATCTGTCCCATAACATCTCCAGCGAAATTAAGGGTTGAAGCTGTTATGCATTATATTATAATTTGTTCCATAACATCTCCAGCCAAATTAAGGGTTGAAGCTGTTATGGAGTATATTATAATTTGGTCAATAACAATTCAAGCGAGTTTAAAGGTTGAATAGATCTAAGAAAAGATAATTCACAATCTAGTTTTATTGCATCCAGTAAAGTACATCTACCTTGTTAACATCCTCAATCCATTCCGGCATTGGTGCACAAACCATTAAAATGTATTATCATGGAGAAGTGCAGTGATTTAGTACGTTTTCCAGGGAATTTAATACAATAATCAACTAAAGTCACATGGCAAAATTACAATACAGCAATGTCCTTGACAACTTTTATGACCAAAATTAGTTACAATACAGTAATGTCCGACAACTTTTATGACGATCAGTCAACTGGTTATATAAGTTTATACCTAAATCGTATAATCTAATATTCCATCTAATATTATCTTTGAAGTGAAATAAATGATTCGAAATCTGGCATATGCCACCTACCATTATTGTATATTTAACAAAATTATTTTAATTTAACAATCTGAATTTCTACGTAAAAACAAGATTTCAATGTTATTTGTGATCAAATTCTACGTAAACTCAAGATTTTGAAGCAATTTTTGAATATGTTTACAGTCGCCCTGCAATTTCACATGTTGAAGGAAGCCGTCTCGAAGTGGGTCATGCCTCCTACTCTTGTCTTATATTCTTGGACTCGATGCTCATATCTTGCTGTATCTGCACCAATTAGTGAATCCAAAATCAGCACATACCGCTTTGATAGAATTCATAGAATCTCAAATTAAAAAAATGACCCCCCGAGCTTTGTTCATTTAGGAATTAAATTCCAACGCGGCATTTACTTCGTATACGACACTGCATTACCCTTCTTAGTTATCCTTTGCTATTAGCGACTGTTGGTTAGGTTAATCAAATCAAACGTCGCATTGTTCTGATTGGTAGCCGATGTTGTTCCCTAACAACAATATTCCATTAATCACATTTTCCTTCAAAACTTTCTTTAAATTTTCATAAATTTTAAATTGTCTCAAAAATTCAAGAGGAAAGACACTTTTGGCACATAGGACTTTCAGAATTTAACAAGTCGGTTTTTTGTTTTTGTTTTGTTTGTCTAACTTTAAAAAAAGTAACGTAGTCTGTGATGTCTGTAGTTCGTGCTTTTCATTTTTGTTTTGTTTATGTGTTTTTTCTTTTGTTGTTTTGTATGTGCTTTTTCTTTTCAAGTTCTCAAAAAACTATTTCTAAATTTTTATTTTTTGAGTTTTCATGAAATGATTTTAAGTTTTTCTAAATGTGTATGCATTGTGTTTTAAAATTTTCCTTAAAAATGGTGTGTTGAATATGGTTTAAATCATTTTTATTATAAAGTTTATTAAAATTTGTTTTAATTTTATGTAAATTTTTTGGTGGTTGATATACAAGTATTTATGGTTGTTGTCAATCTTGGATTGATAAAAAATATTAATTTTGATGGCTATTTAGTTTGAATAATGTTTTGAGAAATAAGTTGAAAATATTAGGTCAAAAATCAAATTTTAAGTAACTAGTTTAATTTTTGTTACAAATAATGTAGTAAGAGATATTAGTTATTTTTAAAGTAAGACCAACACAACATGGATATATTTTTTATAGTTATTGAAATGCATCACCCATAATTTAAGGCTTTTTCTAATTGTTGGAGCAACGTTTTCACTTAAATAAGGGCTTAGCCTTTTCAAAGGAGGAAAACAATTAGATTTTGGAAACAATACAAAAAGTGGTATTGATAATTTTGGTGGGGTAATTTTTACGAGAGCTTGGTGGTGAAAGGGGAGTGGAATTTCTTCATGGAAAGATGGAAGCCATTTTTGTTGCAAGTATGAAGGTGTTTTTCAAGGCATATGACGACAAGAATGCATTGTTCAAGATTGGAATTTGAATATTGAAGGTTGAAGTTCGCACTTCAAAGAGTAGTTATTTATTTTATTGCTTATCATTGTAACCTATTTGTAGTATTGTTCCTCCTTCCCATAAACTGTATAATCTTATATAATCAAATTTAAGTTTGTAAGCATTTGTGCAAGTTTGTAATACAAGATATTGCATCCTAGTTGCATATTTTTTCATTCAAATCCTTGTCCCTCTTGCATTACTAGTATCATACAAGGTTGTTCATCAATATGCAAGTAGAGCTCTTAAGTGGGCTAGTTTGCAACAAGACGTATGAGTTGTGAGTTGTGAGAAAAATGCTTCCTAGAGTAGCCCCACGATGTAAGGGTAGAAAGCCTCCTACTATGGAATATTTTAGACCCCTTCATAGGCAAGTTGGGGTATTGCAAGAAGAGTTGCGTTGAGAAGTGGATATCAGAAAAAGAGATGAAAGGGAATATGAAGCTGAACGTAAGGAACCATTCAAAGAAGAAGCACAACTGAAATAAATATTGGAGAAGTGGGATTGCTTAGAGCCATTTCGAAGATTGGAAAAAGACCAAAGATAAAGATGTCAACATTTAACTTAAGGTTAGGGGACCTTATAGATTTGATAGATGACATGGAATAATTCTTTGAATTAGAAGAGATTGAAGACCTTAAGAGAGTGAAATTCACAAATACAAAACTAAAGGGACATGCTAGCATTTTGTGGGAAGAAATCCAACTTGAAAGAGGAAGGAGAGGAAAAGATAAAATTGCTAGATGAGATAGAATTGTAAAAAAGTTGAAGAGGTCATTCGTGTGGATTACAAGTACGAGCTAAAGTTACTGAAGACGATGCAAAGTCTGAGACAAGGAAGAAGAACAATAAAAGGATATACTGAATAATTCCACAAAGTCCTAATTAGAACTTAGCATGTTGAAGCAACTCAATGGATTGTAGTTTAGAATACAAGAATAATTAGCACTAGTGCGAATGTGCGACATAGAAGATGCATATCAATTTGCACTAAATGTGGAAGAAACATTAAATAGAAAATTTGAAAATAAGCAAAGATGAAGATATCACGGTGGAAGAACTAGAGGAAGGTATTATCAAGGACAAAAGAATAATCAGAAAAATGAAGACGATGGAAAAAACAAAAATCAGGAACTAGATAATTCTTATGACGCTTGAGAGAAATATTCCAAAGGGAGAGGATTTAGAAGAGGAGGGTTTCATGGATCATGTTTCCAATGTGGAGAAGAGGGTCATCAAGATTATGCATTCTCTCATAATCAATAAAGAACCAATAGAATCAATGAAAATAATGCAAGGGTGACAAATGTGAATGAGGAAGAAGTAGAGAATGGAGATGTGTTAATTACGAGAATATTATAACACACCAAATTAAAGAAAATTATTATTCTTTTGAATATTTTATTTTTATTTTTAATATTTTGACAAGAAATTCAAAATAGATGTAATGGATAATTCTTATTTATTAATTAAAAATAATGAAAGGAATTAGAGATGAAATAGTTATTGAAAGAGTGTTTGCTAACCCACAAGGGACACGTGGCAAAAGCTGTTGAGTGAGAAATCAAGTGATGCAAGAGGAACCCTTCCCAAAATCAGGTCAAAACTCCTTGTTGAGTGCTAAAGAGAAGGAGGCACATAAATGAGAAAGTCTTAGGAAAAACAGTATATAATAGTATGTTCATTAGGCAAGTAGGAGGCTAGAAATGGACACCCAAGTTATCAAAAGACTGTAACCATGCTAAGAAAATAATATTTTTGGCCAAACATGAAATCTGAGGTAGCTGAATACATTGCTAGGTGTTTAGACTGTCAACAGGTGAAAAACGAACATCAACATCCAGCTGGTTTGCTACAACCTCTACCTATTCCTAGCTGGAAATGGAAAGTGATTAGCTTAGATTTTATTACTAGACTGCCCAAAAATCAAAATCAAAATGACTCTATTATGGTGGTAGTTGAGAAGTTAAGCAAGGCAACACATTTTATTCCTGTCAAAACTACTTACAAGGCTGCCAATATAGCTGACATCTTCTTAAAGTAGTTTTTTCGGTTACATGGAGTAACGAAGGTTATAGTCTCAGACAAGGATCCTAAATTCATGGAAATTTTTTTGGAAGTCCTTGTTTAAAGGATTAAATACAACATTGAATTTCAGTACGTCCTTCCATCCTCAAACAGATGGACAAACTGAAAGAGTGAACCAGGTGCTAGAGGATTTATTAAGGATGTATGTTAAAGATAAGCCAGGTAAGTGGGAAGACTACTTACATCTAGCATAGTTTGCATATAATAATAACTATCAGTCATCAGCTAAATTTAGTCCATTTGAAATTTTGTATGAGCGTAAATGCAACAGTCCTATCTCTTGGAATAATCCAGTAGATAGATTGGTGTTAGGACTAGAATTATTGAAGGAAATGGAGGAAATTGTGAAACAAGTGCAGGAAAATTTGAAGGTGGCACAGGATCGGCAAAAGAGCCAAGCAGAATTGAAAAGAACTCCTAAGGAGTTCCAGGCAGGTGAGCATGTGTTTATAAAGTTAAGGCCAAAGAAAATCTCTCTAAGACTAGCGAGTTGTGCAAAGCTGGCACCACGTTACTGTGGTCCATTCAAAATTTTTTCTAGGATTGGTCAAGTTGCATACCAGCTAGCATTACCACCTAACTTGAAAGTACATAATGTTTTTCATATCTCTGTTTTGAAGAAGTATGTTCATGACGCTACTCATGTGGTTGATTGGAATGTTGTACAGGTGGAACCAGAAGGAGAAATTCTGGTGGAACCGGAATGTATCCTCGGGAGAAGGGAAATTACACTGCGGAACCACACCATTGGACAGGTGAAGGTGCAATGGAAGCACCTTAGTCTTGAAGAGGCCACCTAGGAACTGGAAATTAAGATGCGAGAAGCATACCCAAATTTGTTCCAAGGGACTACAGAAGATGAAGAATAAGTAACATCGAGGACAATGTTACTTTTTAAGGGGGTGTGTATGTCACATACCCCAATTTTGTAAAATAATGTTAATTGTTTTAATTTGATTTCCTAAGACATTATGCTAAATTTAATGCTAAGTAGGAACTCATGATTCAGTAGAGCCAAAAGATGTGGAATGTAATTCTAAATATTTTATTTTTAATAAATAAAAAGTGGAGACAACAGCTTGGGAGAGCTGTTAATAAGAGTGTTACTGGTCAAACTGGTGGAAGGAACTAGGTGGAGAGCAAAAGACAAGTGGAAACATCCTCAAACACTTCCTATGTTGCAGGTGGCAACTTCCCTAAATTTGGAGTCATGATCCCCAAAGAAAGTGGGATCAGAGAAGGCGGCTCAATAAATGACAACTAACCCAAAAAGAACTAGGCAATCTTTTAAAAGTACCCAATGTAGAGAGCTGAGGCTGTTCAAATATTTTCTAGGAGAAGAATCATTCAAGTGGAATGCACTTCAAGGAATTCATTGGGAAAAGAGGGAAAATTGTAAGGAAGGTGTTTTGAGAGATAATCTGCAGTAACTTGGTCTGATACAGCTTGCTAGCTGAGAGAATTTACTGATAAGCTCAGAATTGGTATTAAATCTCAAGGCTGGTACTTGATTATTCTTGCACCTAGTTCCATCCAGGGAGACCAGAGCAAGCTCAGGGGTCCTGAGGAGTCGTTGTTTGAGCGCTTTCCAGGAGTTGGTAGGGAGGAACGACCTCCCATTGTTGTTGTCATCCAAGATCTCAAAATAGGTTCTGTTATTATTTAGTTTCTGTGTTATTATCTGTGTATGATTGATGTATTTGTAGTTTATGATGTAGAAACTTAGAGGATAGGATAACTCAGTTTTTTTATTATTGAAATTATGCTTAATAAGAAACAAACCCTACCTGTGTTTTTCCTCATCTCGAGTGATCCAGATCGTACTCCAGCACAGGTGGTGAAATTATAGGAAGGGAGTATGATGCAATGTTAGTTTGAGTAAGAGAATGATTACTTGTATTTTGTGATCAGAAGAATTAGCATTCTGTAAATGGGGTAAAATTAGGGTTAAACTTAGACTGTGATAGTCATACTTTAGTAAAGGAAAATAAGCTATATCTTTTTACTAACAGAACTAGGTTCAGATAGATAAACAGATTTTTTGTACAACTTTATTTCCGGAAACTTTACTATATTATTTCGAAACCGAGGAAAGAATATAATAGCTAAAGTAAGTAGTGTTAGAATAAACAGAAATGCTTTTCTTTTCTACAGTCATTTCTTTCCAGTTTTTAATTACTGAATGTACAGCAACCAACCTGTGAATAAAAATAGCTATACTATGATTTTATTCTACAGAGAAACTAGTTAGTTTCATAATTTACTTACGGCTGTTAATATAACTAATTCATTGATATTTTTTTATCTAGCTGAGCTCGAACAATATCTATAGCTATTAATCTATCTCTCATAAAGTTTAAACACATATTAGAATATATTTAGGAGATAGATAATATATAGTTTATTAATTTTTTTATTTTCTATATATACTAACATCATAACATACTAGATAAAATTAAATACTAAGAGAACTATTATAAAGTATTTAGCACAGATGGCATAAGAAATAAAGAACAAAATACTATCTCTCTATACACTTACAAAATAAACTAAGTATAAATAAAAATAGGAGCAATAGTACTTACTGGTAAGATAACATTCTTACAAAATACTTTATTATTATATACTTTATATGGAATAAGTATGGAGGTAATATACAAATTATAGGGACAATATTATTATGTAATTAAAGTAATTTTCCTATCTTATTATAGTAACATGAAATAAACTATAAATTATGTACTCAAAATAAGTAACCGACAGTTACTTAAGAACACCACAAGAAACATGAAGTCCTTATATTTCCAAAGGTTAAATTTATATAACAATATTTAGAGATTTTTATAAAACAAACTAATATAAAAACCATGTACAGAAACCCTAGCATTTTGAAAATTAAATAATATTACAGGGTAAAAACTCAATTGCATTAATGCGCAGGAAAGTAAACCAATAGTGTAACAGTATGCTCAATTTACCAAGTTAACCAAACAATATAAAACTTAAGTAATAACTCAATAATTTACAGAAGCACAATTATAAATAAAAGATGTTCTTTTCTTTAAAGAAACAGTATATACTTATTATATATTTTTGAGTTAGGGTCGAACCCTACTAGCATTAAAATATATAACAGAGTTAACAAAACTGAAAGAGTCTAATTCAGTATATGTACTCACGGCCTTAAACAAAATCCACAGAGTGAGGCTTTTACAGCCTTTCCATCATTTAAAACTATATACACACAGTAATCAAAACAAAACTAAATTTTACAGTCATGGCCTAAGCCGGAGACCCTACATCAAGCAAGGGGTTTAACTTTAACAAACAAACAGTGAACCGGACAACCCATTTGAACCAAAACTGCAAGGGTTGCAAGCCACGACGACTAACCCACAACTGTCCCATGAGGGACCAAACAAGGAGGATTTTCCATGGATATCCAGGCCTTACCATGAACCATCAAGTTGCCACAGCCTTGCACCAGCTATTTAGAGAGCGAGAGACAGGTTCGTACCTGGGATTCATCACACATATTACTATTAATATCTTGTATTGAAATCAAATTAATAAATAATAAAAAACTATGTAACAAAAATAAAAAACTGTAAATGGTGTTGCTTACCTCAAAGTTTCACTGAAATATAACCACCTACAAGAAGAAGTGCTACCACCAGCATGGGTAGGAGTAAGATTTTCATCAGCTGGAAGGAAGACGGTGTTACTACATAGCATCGACTAATGACAGGAGAGAGTTTTAGTTAGCGGCCCTACAAGGTATAAATCATAGAGCCATAATGAGTCTCAACCCAAAACAAAACATAGTTCATTGCGAAAACCTATGCTACAGCAACTCTGAAAGGAAGGACCACGACTCTTACTGCCAATCCAAAAAAGAAGGGGACTGTTTACAGTCGAAGGGTTTAGGTTTGAGCACGCTAAAGTGGTGAAATCCTGGAGAAAGAACCACTGACCTATGCCCAAGAAACAACACTTGGTAACAACACTTCTCTACTATGCATTTAGACGAGCTCGCGAGGAAATAACAAGCAGGAATACTATCAACAGCAAGTGCCAGCGATAGTGCAGACAGGAGTGTATTAGCAGAGTGGTCGGAGGCCCAAAGGGGATGAAGGAATGTCAAACTAGGGTTCGAGACTACCCTTTTAACATCCAAACACTTGGCTACGACGAGCCCACGTTGACAATTTAATAATTCGCATGCAGTGGGTAAAAAAAATATAGTTACAGTGAGCAAGTATCCCAATGATTTGTAATCCAATTCATGCGATGGGAAGTTTCTACAAGGTTCATGGTACCCAATGTCAACTAACCTGCATATTGTAAAATTCAACCAAGTAAACCCTAGAACGATGAGTAGGATAATATCATAGCGTGTATCTATACCAATGTATGACTTAGAACTTATACTTGTAAAGGAGGCATGTAACAATAGTTCTTTGAAGCATAGATCAAGAGTAAACCATAGTTCGCTATGGCGCATTCTATTTTCTTAAAACCCTTTTTCCCATGCTTGCATAATAGCCTTACATGAAACTATAATAATTATGACAAAGGTTAAGCCTTAATTCTTTGAACAAAAGATTCATGAACTTAAAAGTTAGGCCTTTAAACTACTATAACTTGCATTCTATCAATGATTAATCCATTAAGGCATGCCCTTCTTACATCTTTGAAAGGAATTGTATAAAACATGTTCACAACAAGATATCTATCTTATGAGAATAGCTCTAGTTATGCTTTGGTGTATTTTGTAGTGTAAAACCTTAAATGAGTAAACAAAGGTGTTAAGCATTTTTAGTAGCTATTAGACTTTAACAATAAGTAACCTTTTTGATGATTAATAACACTAGTTTAATTCTCTTCAAGAAAATCTTGTAATGAAGATTTAATCCCGTTAAAAGTCAAAGTTTTGAAAATGGGAACAGTAGTACTTAAACTCCTTAGCAATATACATTATATTCTTATCACAAGCAGTAACCAAATCCATTTTGATGTAAATGTATTTGTGCACAATTTAAAATAGATCCTTTACTCAATAACTCTGCCATTCTTAAAATTTCTTGTAAAGAGAGATTTAAGGAATTTTTACACTTGATGACTGTGATAGAGATTGAATAGTTCAATAAGCATTAAGAACTATAAAATTTACATCTACTAGAAAGAAGGCAGTTATAGCCTTTACTGATAGAACTGAATCGCATTCCTTAGAGTATTAAAAAGAAGGACAGTTAATGATTTTACCTCGATAAGCTTTGGAAATTGATTTTAGCATTTATATTCTTTACTGAACTATTATTGTGCAACGTACTTATAATTGAATGCTTTATAATTTTGACAAAGCAGCACCCGAACTTCTTACCTGTAAGTCTGTAAGAGCAAGAAAACTTTCAGTGTTAGCTCGAAAGCTAAGTAAGCCCATAATTTCATGACAATTCTACCTTGTGGATGCAAAGAGGAAACAAGTCAGTAAACTGGAAAAGAATTGTTCTTTAAGATAAAATTAGTCAAATAGATAGTTCAAATAATGAATTCATTAACATATAACTAATTAAACATTTAGTTGATTTCTTTTATGAAAATTATCTGTATTTTAGAAATTTTAAATTTTATGGAAAATTCGGGGTTTTGACACGTGGTATCAGAGCACAAGGTTCAAACACTAGGCCTTGATGCAGCCCAACTAGCTTTCATAGAATAGTAAATTAAAATAAGATGCTAACATATATTTTGTTCTATGTTAAGAAAAGAAAATTTTCCTTTTTTCTGAAGTTTAACAGGAAGGTATGGAAAAACTAGGAGAGTATGCATAGGAGGAGTCTCCAGACACAGAAACAAGACAATTGCATAGAGAACCTATGTTAGAAGAGGTGACTGCCATCTCTTCAGAGTTGTGGTAGACTGTAAAAGATTTGAAGACTGAAATGGAATCAGTCAAGAGGGAGAATGAGAGGATTTTGAAGGCTCAGGAAGAATTGAACCAAATTTTAATAGAAAAATTCCAAACTGAAGGAAGGAGCAGAACATCAGAATATGAGGATGTTAGTCATCAAAGAAGATCCAAAAAGATGAAGTTGGTGAAAACTGAAAGTAGTTCATCATCTGAAGGGTTCGGTGAACGACAAAGTTACCATACTACTAGTGACAGTAGTGAGGCTGATTTGTATGATAGAAAGAAGAAATACAGACCATATGAGGAAATTTTAGGGGAGTTTAAAATGATAAAGCCCCCAACTTTTAATGGAGAGACCGAAAAAGGGGAGGAAGCAAAGTCCTGGTTGTCTGGGATGAGAAAATATTTTCATACATTAGAGGAAATTTCAACTCAAAATGGGCCTTTTAACTTTTAATCAAATTCCATGTCATCATGTGTTAGCCAATGAAATTGATTTTAATTTGAAATACTATATAGGTATTAAACACTTTTTTAATATAAATTTGGGGATAGCTATCATAAAAAAAACTACTTTTTTTTGTTTGTATTTTTGACATATCTCCCTGTGTTTTTACTCAAAATTTTGATCAGGAGAGCTCGTTGGATGCGGAATTTAATTCCGCATCCAACGATCTCTCCTGATCAAAATTTGAGTAAAAACACAGGGAGATATGTAAAAAATACAAACAAAAAAGTAGTTTTTTTTCTTTTCTTCCTCCAAAATTAATAAATATTATTTTATTATTTTAACTATTATTTTATTAATTCATTTTAGGAGGCCCATTTTGAGTTGAAATTTCCTCTAATGTATATAATTACTCAAATTAGTTAAAGGCAAGGATGGAAATATATGGTGGCAAGATCTGAAGAGAGTCAAGGGTATCAGAGAAAAAGAAGTTAATTGGAGTACCTTTAAAAGGTATTTCAAGAAGAAATTTTTGTCCGAGCAATATTACGAAGAAAGAGGTAAAAATTTTTATGAATTGAAGTTAGGTTCAATGACTATGAAGGATTTGAATAGTAAATTCTTAAGCTTGCTTAGGTATGTACCTTACCTAGTAGATGAGAAACCTAAAGTGCAGTGATTTCTTAGCTGTCTACCGTATCATATTAAGGACATAATTGAGTATGACAACCCAAAGACTTTGGAGGAAGCCATGAGGAAGACTAATTTCTGTTTTGAGCAGAACCAGAAGAAAGTAGGCTTAGCCAACTGGAAGGCTAAGAAAAATAACAATCGGCCTGAGTTTAAGAAGAAGGAATTTGTATCCCAGAGGAATTTCAAGAATAATAAGACTAAAAATTATTCTAACAATAAGAATTTCCAGGGAAATAGGAATGGTACTTCCAATAATTCGAATAATTTTAAGGGCAAGGAAGCTGCAAATAACCATGGGAATTTTACCAAGAGTTTTGAACGTAAGGAGTTTGTTAAGTGCTACGAATGTAATGGTCCGTACTATGCCTCGGTCAGTCCAAACCGGAAAAAGTCAATCAACAATATTCATATTGTGCAGGAGGAGATGACCATTGGAGAACTAGCGAGGAGTATGCCTAGAATTAATGCAGCTTTGGAGAACTGTCAAGATGACTATCAGACTTCCATGGTGGAAGTAGAAGGTATGATTAATCAGACCCCTGTAACAATTTTAATTGATCCAGGAGCTAGTCTTAGTTACATTACACCTCAGATAGTGGAGAAATGTAAGTTGTCTATAGATAAGTTTGAGAATTCCTGGTTAGTTCAATTAGCCACTAGGGAAAAAAGAAAAGTAACATATTTTGTGAAAGAATGTGCTTTACTTATGGATGAATTTAAAACTACAGTTAAGCTTAATGTTTTTCCACTTGGCTCATATGGTTTACTGATTGGCATTGATTGGTTAGAGCAGCATAAGGTAGTTTTAAATTGCTACGATAAAACTTTCACATGTTTAAATAGTGATGAACAACCAGTAAAGGTTAAGGGTATTCCTAGAAAAACTATAATCAGACAGATTTCTGCTTTACAACTTAAAAGAGCTGTTAGAAAAGGATGTAAAGCCTATGCAGTAACTATTACAGATGAGGAAGGTAAAATTGAAATAGATTAGTTAAAAATATAAGATATTCCCGTTTTAAAAGAATATATTGATGTATTCCCAAAATAAATTCCAGGATTACCTCCAAGGAGGGAATTGGATTTCACTATTGAGCTGGTACCCGGTGCGGTACCTAGCTCAAAAGCTCTGTATCGAATGAATATTTTATAACTTAATGAGTAAAATCGCAATCAAAAGAGTTAATTGATAAAAAGTAGATTCGACCTAGTGTGTCTCCTTGGGGAGCACTGGTCATCTTTGTTAAAAAGAAAGACGGAACTATGCGACTATGCATAGATTACCGTCAGCTATGCAAGATGACTATTAAAAGCATATATCCGTTGCCTCGCATAGATGATCTGTTTGATCAACTATGTAGAGCCACGGTGTTCTCAAAGATAGACTTGAGGTCATGATATCATCAAGTACGAATTAAGGATGAAGATATCTTCAAGACAGCCTTTAGAATAAGGTATGTACACTACGAGTTTGTTGTAATGCCATTTGGGCTTACTAACGCCCCAACTGTCTTTATGTTCTTAATGAATAATATAATGCATAAGTACTTAGATAAATTTGTGGTCGTGTTTATCGACGACATCTTAATTTACTCTAAAATGGAAGAAGAACATAAAGAACACCTAAAGATAGTTTTACAAGAGTTGCGAGAACAACAACTCTTCACAAAATTTAGTAAGTGTGACTTCTTTAAGGATGAAATTCAGTACTTAGGTCATGTAGTGATTAAGGAAGGAATTTCAGTAGATCCAGAAAAGACTCGGGAAATCAAAGATTGGCCGGTTCATAAAGATGTAACGGATGTTAGGTCGTTCATGGGAATTACCAGTTATTATTGAAGATTCATTAAAGGCTTTTCAAAAATAGCAAATCTGATCACTTCCTTGCAAAAGAAAGGAAAGAAATTTGATTGGAACTCAGAATGTGAAGAAAGTTTTAAGAAATTAAAAACCTTATTGACTAGTGCACCTATTCTAAGAATAACAGATCCTAATAAGGACTTCGTAGTATGCACTAATGCCTGTAATGATGGCTTAGGCGGTGTTCTAACTCAAGACGGGCATGTCATTGCCTATGAGTCTAGGAAGTTAAAAATTCATGAAAAGAATTACGCAACTTATTATCTAGAACTTGCGGCTATTATACACACCTTAAAAATTTGGCGACATCATTTAATAGGGAGGAAATTTATTCTAATGACTGATAATAAAGGACTAAAATATCTTCTAGACTAGCCTAATTTAAACGCTAGACAAGCAAGGTGGTTAGCCTTCTTGAGTGAATATGATTTTGAAATCCAACACATAAAGGGTAAGGAAAATAAGGTGCCTGATGCATTAAGCAGAAATGCAAGGCTAAACTTTACAGTAGCAATCAACACTTATGCTTCTGATTCAAATGAACAGCTTAAAGAAGGGGTAAAACAAGATGAAATTTATCAAAAATTGTAATTTATAGCTAAGGAAGAACCTACAGAAATATTAATAAAAGGTTATAGTTTAAATGAAAATGGATTTTTATTATTTAAAGATAAACTGTATGTGCCTAATGTTCCTAAGGTTAAGTTCTTAATTCTGGACGAAGTCCATAAAACACCATATTCAGGACACCCAAGTTATCAAAAGACTGTAACCATGATAAGAAAAGAATATTTTTGGCCAAACATGAAATATGAGGTAGCTGAATACATTGCTCGGTGTTTAGACTATCAACAGGTGAAAACCAAACATCAACATCCAGCTGGTTTGCTACAACCTTTACCTATTCCTAGCTGGAAATGGGAAGTGATTAGCTTAGATTTTATTACTGGATTGCCCAGAAATCAGTATCAAAATGACTCTATTATGGTGGTAGTTGACAAGTTAAGCAAGGCAGCACATTTTATTCCTATCAAAACTACTTACAAGGCTGCCAATATAGCTGACATCTTCTTAAAGTAGATTTTTCAGTTACATGGAGTACCGAAGGTTATAATCTCAAACAAGGATCCTAATTTCACAGAAAATTTTTGGAAGTCCTTGTTTAAAGGATTAAATACAACATTGAATTCCAGTACCTCCTTCCATCCTCAAACACATGGAAAAACTGAAAGAGTGAATCAGGTGCTGGAGGATTTATTAAGGATGTATGTTAAAGATCAGCCAGGTAAGTGGGAAGACTACTTACATCTAGCATAGTTTGCATATAATAATAATTATCAGTCATCAGCTAAATTTAGTCCATTTGAAATTTTGTATGGATGTAAATGCAACACTCCTATCTCTTGGAATAATCCAGTAGATAGATTGGTGTTAGGACCAGAATTATTGAAGGAAATGGAGGATATTGTGAAACAAGTGCAGGAAAATTTGAAGGTGGCACAGGATCAGAAAAAGAGCCAAGTAGACTTGAAAAGAACTCCCAAGGAGTTCCAGGTAGGTGAGCATGTGTTTATAAATGTAAGGCCAAAGAAAATCTCTCTAATACTGGGGAGTTGTGCAAAGCTTGCACCATGTTATTGTGGTCCATTCGAAATTTTGTCTAGGATTTGTCAAGTTGCATACTAGCTAGCATTACCACCTAACTTGAAAGTACATAATGTTTTTCATATCTCTATTTTGAAGAAGTATGTTCATGATGCTACTCATGTGGTTGATTGGAATGTTGTACAGGTGGAACCAGAAGGAGAAATTCTGGTGGAACCAGACTGTATCCTTGGGAGGAGGGAAATTACACTACGGAACCGCACCATTGGACAGGTGAAGGTGCAATGGAAGCACCTTAGTCCTGAAGAGGCCACCTGGGAACTGGAAAGTAATATGCGAGAAGCATACCCAAATTTGTTCCAAGGGACTACAGAAGATGAAGAATAAGTAACATCGAGGATGATGTTACATTTTAAGGGTGTGTGTATGTCACATACCCCAATTTTGTAAAATAATGTTAATTGTTTTAATTTGATTTTCTAAGACATTATGTTAAATTTAATGCTAAGTAGGAACTCATGACTCAGCAGAGCCAAAATATGTGGAATGTAATTCTAAATATTTTATTTTTAATAAATAAAAAGTGGAGACAACAGCTTGGGAGAGATGTTAATAAGAGTGTTACTGGTCAAAGTGGTGGAAGGAACTAGGTGGAGAGAAAAATACAAGTGGCAGCATCCGCAAACACTTCCTATGTTGCAGGTGGCAACTTCCCTACATTTGGAGTCATGATCCCCAAAGAAAGTGGGATCAGAGCAGGCGGCTCAATAAATGACAACTAACCTAAAAAGACCTAGGCAATCTTTTAAAAGTACCCAATGTAGAGAGCTGAGGCTGTTCAGATATTTTCTAGGAGAAGAATCATTCAAGTGGAATGCACTTCAAGGAATTCATTGGGAAAAGAGGGAAAATTGTAAGGAAGGTGTTTTGAGAGATAATCTACAGTAACTTGGTCTGATACAGCTTGCTAGCTGAGAGAATTTACTGATAAGCTCAGAATTGGTATTAAGTCTCAAGACTAGTACTTGATTATTCCTGCACCTACTTCCATCCAGGGAGACCAGAGCAAGCTCGGGGGTTGTGAGGAGTTGTTGTTTGAGTGTTCTCCAGGAGTTGGTAGGGAGGAATAGTCATTTCTTTCCAGTTTTTAATTACTGAATGTACAGCAACCAACCTGTGAATAAAAATATCTAAACTATGATTTTATTCTACAGAGAAACTAGCTAGTTTCATAATTTACTTACGGCTGTTAATATAACTAATTCATTCAGATTTTTTTATCTAGTTGAGCTCGAACAATATCTATAGCTATTAATCTATCTCTCATAAAGTTGAAACACATATTACAATATATTTACGAGATAGATAATAGATAGTTTATTAATTTTTTTTATTTTCTATATATACTAATATCATAACATACTAGATAAAATTAAATACTAAGAGAACTATTATAAAGTATTTAGCAAAGATGGCATAAGAAATAAAGAACAAAATACTATCTCTCTATACACTTACAAAATAAACTAAGTATAAATAAAAATAGGAGCAATAGTACTTACTGGTAAGATAACATTCTTACAAAATACTTTCTTATTATATACTTTATATGGACTAAGTATGCAGATAATATACAAATTATAGGGACACTATTATTATGTAATTAAAGTAATGTTCTTATCTTATTATAGTAACATGAAATAAAATATAAATTCTGTACTCAAGAGAAGTAACCGACAGTTACTTAAGAACACCACAAGAAACATGAAGTCCTTATATTTTCAAAGGTTAAATTTATATAACAATATTTACAGATTTTTATAAAACAAACTAATATAAAAACCATGTACAAAAACCCTAGAATTTTGAAAATTAAATAATATTATAGGGTAAAAACTCAATTGCATTAATGCGTAGGAAAGTAAACCAATAGAGTAACAGTATGCTCGATTTACCAAGTTAACCAAACAATATAAAACTTAAGTATTAACTCAATAATTTACAGAAGCACAATTATAAATAAAAGATGTTCTTTTCTTTAAAGAAACAGTATATACTTATTATATATTTTCGAGTTAGGGTCGAACCCTACTAGCATTAAAATATATAACAGAGTTAACAAAACTGAAAGAGTCTAATTCAGTATATGTACTCACGGCCTTAAACAAAATCCACAAAGTGAGGCTTTTACAGCCTTTCCATCATTTAAAACTATATACACACAGTAATCAAAACAAATCTAAATTTTACAGTCACGACCTAAGCCGGAGACCCTGTATCAAGGAAGGGGTTTAACTTTAACAAACAAGCAGCGAACCAGACAACCCATTTGAACCAAAACCGCAAGGGTTGCAGGCCACAGCAACTAACCCACAACTATCCCATGAGGGATCAAACAAGGAGGATTTTCCATGGATATCCAGCGCTTACCATGAACCAGCAAGTCGCCACAGCCTTGCACTAGCTATGGAGAGAGCGAGAGACAAGCTCATACTTGGGATTCATCACACATATTACTATTAATATCTTGTATTGAAATCAAATTATTAAATAATAAACAACTATGTAATGAAAATAAAGAACTGTAAAGGGTGTTGCTTACCTCAAAGTTTCACCGAAAAATAACCGCCTACGAGAAGAAGCGCTACCACCAGCACGAGTAGGAGTAAGATTTTCATCAGCTGCAAGGAATACAATGTTACTACATAGCATCGACTAATGATAGAAAAGAGCTTCAGTCATCGGCCCTACAAGGTATAAACCCTAGAGCCATAATGAGTCTCAACCCAAAACAAAACACAGTTCACTGCAAAAACCTATGCTACAACAACTCTGAAAGGAAGGACCACGACTCTTACTGCCAATCCAAAAAATAAGGGGACTGTTTACAGTCGAAGGGTTCAGGTTTGAGAGCGCTAAAGTGGTGAAATCTTGGAGAAAGAACCACTGACCTATGCGCAAGCAACAACACTTGGTAATAGCACTTCTCTACTGTGCATTTGGACATGCTCGTGAGGAAATAACAAGCAGGAAGACTATCAACAGCAAGTGCACATGACAGTGCAGACATGAGTGTATTAGCAGAGCGATCGAAGGCCCAAAGGTGATGAAGGAATGTCAAACTAGGGTTTGAGACTACCCTTTTAACATCCAAACACTTGGCTACGATGAGCCCACGTTGACAATTTAATAATTCGCATGCAGTGGGTAAAAACAATATAGTTAGAGTGAGCAAGTATCCCAATGATTTGTAATCTAGTTCATGCGATGGGAAGTTTCTACAAGGTTTGTGGTACCCAATGTCAACTGACCTACATATTGTAAAATTCAACCAAGTAAACCCTAGAACGATGAGTAGGATAATATCATAGCATGGAACTATACCAATGTATGACTTAGAACTTATACTTGTAAAGGAGGCATGTAACAATAGTTATTTAAAGCATAGATCAAGAGTAAACCATAGTTCGCTATGCCGTGTTCTATTTTCTTAAAACCCTTTTGCCTATGCTTGCATAATAGCCTTACATCAAACTATAATAATTATGATAAAGGTTAAGCCTCAATTCTTTGAACAAAAGATTCATCAACTTAAAAGTTAGGCCTTTAAACTACTACAACTTGCATTCTATCAATGGTTAATCCATTAAGGCATACCCTTTTTACATCTTTGAAAGGAATTGTATAAAACCTGTTCACAACAAGATATCTATCTTATGAGAATAGCTCTAGTTATGCTTTGGTGTATTTTGTAGTGTAAAACCTTAAATGAGTAAACAAAGGTGTTAAGCATTTCTAGTAGCTATTAGACTTTAACAATAAGTAACCTTTTTTATGATTAATAACACTAGTTTAATTCTCTTCAAGAAAAGCTTGTAATGAAGATGTAATCCCGTTAAAAGTCAAAGTTTTGAAAATGGGAATAGTAGTACTTAAACTCCTTAGCAATATACATTATATTCTTATCACAAGTAGTAACCAAATCCATTTTGATGTAAATGTATTTGTGCACAATTTAAAGTAGATCCTTGACTTAATAACTCTGCCATTCTTAAAATTTCTTGTAAAGAGAGATTTAAGGCATTTTTACACTTGACGACTATGATAGACATCGAATAGTTCAGTAAGAATTAAGAACTATAAAATTTACATCTACTAGAAGGAAGGAAGTTATAGCCTTTACTAATAGAACTCAATCACATTCCTTAGAGTATTAAAAAGAAGGACAGTTTAATGATTTTACCTCGATAAGCTTTGGAAATTGATTTTAGCATTTATATTCTTTACTGAACTATTATTGTGCGGCGTACTTATAATTGAATGCTTTAGAATTTTGACAAAGCCGCACCCGAACTTCTTACCTGTAAGTCTGTAAGAGCAGGAAAACTTTCTGCGTTAGCTCGAAAGCTAAGTAAGCCCAAAATTTCATGGCAATTCTACCTTGTGGACACAAAGAGGAAACAAGTCAGTAAACTGGAAAAGAATTGTTCTTTAAGATAAACTTAGTCAAATAGATAATTTAGATAATGAATTCATTAACATATAACTAGTTAAACATTTAGTTGACTGCTTTTATGAAAATTATCTGTATTTTAAAAATTTTAAATTTTATGGAAAATTCGGGGTTTTGACAGATTTGTTATTCCAATTTTTGTGTACTTAGGTTAGGTGCTTGAATTTGTTGATATTGTTGGGTTTGATACCCTAATTTCTTTGGGAGAAGCTCATGGACCCTAAGAAATGTTTTGTCTTTCTCATATTGTTGTTTTTTAACATGGATATGTCTATGGTGTCTTGCTTATATTTTATGTCTGGGTCTATACTTGGATGGTATGTCGACATTAGATCTTTAAGATGTGTGATATATGATAGGTAATTATTAAACATGTTTCAAGAGAAAGAGGGAGGAATGTGTGTGGACCTTGGTTATGATGCTACTTATCATGTGTGAGTGATGTTCTATTTGTCCCTTGTTTGAATAAGAATGTTTTGAGAGAATTCCTTATATGATATATGTATAGTGTAAATTTTCATTTGAAGGAAAATAATGCACCATCAATGATTGCAGTTTGTTGAGAGAGGGTGGTCTTTACAGGTTTCTTGTTGATCAAGTGGCAGTTGTACATTCCATGGAATTTCTTAGGTAGAGATAATTTACCTTGATGGTAATATTTCTTGAAAATTCTCTTTGAAATAGAGACTTGACCTAGCTCAGGTTAACATGCCAATTATCAAAGGTTTTAAGGTGTGTGAGAGAGTTTATGACGTTAAAACGTTGATGATACCCCTACATGGGTTGTCGATTGAACCATGATCTTATTATTTCATTAAGGGTGGATTTCTAAAGTTATCTTTGTGATTTTCATAGATACAATTCATTTGTCTTGGTCTTGTATGGAGATGTGATTATCTTCGTAGGATGTCCTAAAGAACTTATGATGTGGTTTCTAGTGATTTTATCCCATGGTGTCGACTTGAGGGATGATGGATTTTGGAAATTTGTTGATGATGCAGAGTTATGTTCCTTCATATTCATAGGTGCTCAACATTCTTGGAGGTTTGAGATGTTGTGATCTAACTAGATGATAACTCTAGTTTATTTGCAATGTGAACTTACTTGTATTAGTGAAAAAAATTTCTTTATAAGAGGGAGTATTAGCTTTCTAAGTTACCTACAAAATCCCTTACACCATGTTTAGGGGTGTTTCATGAGACTTGGGGTACATGGTGTATCATTAGCCCTTGGATGGTATCTAACATATATACATATTAGAGGTGTCTTACTTAATGGTTACTTGATATTAGTTGGATGATTCATACATTCTTCCTTGAAGTATTGGAGACCTTCAAATAGTTAGTAGGATATGTCATGATAAGGTCTATAATATCATAATATCACATCAGGGGTGAAATCATGAATATTGGTGTCTATTTCGTGTGAATAATTTTTCCGAATTCATATTCCATAATATTTCGGATGAACTAATTTATGTTTTTGGCCGAAAGAATAGAACTAACTTTCGTCCAAAAAAATAGTTCCGCCGAAAGTTACTTTTAACAGATACCATTAACTTTAAATTTAGAAAGAACTAACTTTCTAACTTTCTAACTTTAAAATTAACGGTATCCATTTTTTTTTTATTGGTAAAGTGGTGGACCCCCCCTAACTAGCAGGATTTCCAATGGCTAAGAAACCACGAACCACGGGCATCTAAGCCGTCAAAATCACCCGAGGATCGCACTCTGCCTAGACCACACAAACCCTTAACATGGTTGGATTTTTTGGTATCCAACGGGATTAGATCCAACAACCTTTAATCTTAGGGGGCGTCTTAACCATACCCTACCACCAAATGTTCTACATCTCACGAAAATTAACGGTATCCATTAAAAGTAACTTTCGACTGAAATATTTGTTTGGCCAAAAACCTGTAAATTTTCAGAAATGGAATTACATTTCATTTTTTTACTCTTCTTCCAATTTCAAATAGATTGGATCGTATCAAATACTTACAATTTCTCTTCACAAATAATACCATTAGTTGCATAATTCAATCTATTTTCTATAGATGCTATTTTTTTTTTAATTTGGTGTGATCCACTAATTTTATTTATTATTTTTCTTAGAAGCTGTGTGGATTGCTTCAAAATTTAATAGAATTCATTGAAATGAAAATTCAATCATTTCTTAAACACACGATAAAACATTTTGGAAAAATCATGGTGCCCAACATTGATGTGTTGTCTTCAAAAGGGTACTTTTAGTTTTATTTTTTGAATTGGAAATTAGGGAAGATGTTGTCACAAACTAAACATGTCAATTTTATGTTATTTTTTCAGATTGGTCCACTTCAAAAAATTCTAATAAATATTGCGTGCGGCTATTGGATACAAACTTATAGACATCCTTTACTACAATTTGTCTAGATCATCATAACATATTTTGTTTTTAATGAATAACAGTTTAATAATGAATAAACCGGTGTAAAAGAAACATTACTATTTATCATAATTTCATTAACTAATAACATACTATTAAAAACTTGCAAAATTACATATCAAATTCCAATAAAAAAAATCTAAAAAATAAGCAATAGAAATCTAACACAATTCTCTACAAATTTTGTTTTTACTACAAAATGAAATTCTAAATACAAATCTAATTTTTCTTTGCTTGAATTTGAAAAACATGGAAAAACAACATTGCTTTTCTCATAACCCCCGCCCCCCCCACCCAAAATAGACACCCGGATTCATGATTTCACCCATACGTGAACCACACATTAAGTATGATTTTAATTAAATAGATACTTAATGAAATAGATAGTTAAGCATTTATCAAAGGCATATAATAAATATCATGTTCCCATATCAAGTAAACCATCTATATAAATCTGAACCTTGCTTTACATTATATGTACATATAATGTTTTCAAAAATAACATGCCATGGCCATAATACAAAATAGTGGACCTTGCTTTACATTATATGTACATATAATGTTTTCAAAAATAACATGCCATGGCCATAATACAAAATAGTGGATCATACTATACATCTATGTGTATACAAACAAAATGTTACATGTATGTATCCCCCCTATACATGATTTCTATTTACCCCCCCTTTCACTTCCACTGTCAGTGGCTTTTGAGAAGTCTATCTTTCTTTTTCGACTGCTCAGTGGTGTTCCCCAACACTGAACAAGAGGAACAAATCTCATTTCTGGACACTGCACACAAACCAAAATTTGTAAGTTACTTTACCAACCTATAAAAATTCTATGTACATTTGTTCAAATTCCAAGCCAATATAACATTTTTACTTTCTATTCATGTGTAAGTGATGGTGGGTAAAGGTGTAACTACATATACCATTGGCTCCCCACTAACATCCTACAAAAAATAAATGGTACCAACAATTAGATACATGTACAACCCTGTATAAGACAATCAATTATATAAATACTTGAAAATTTATCTACACCCTACAATGACTTTTTCAAATAAAGCGAGACATACATGAAATTGGGGGGTGGGAGAGGTGGGTGAGTAGCAGCCCTCATTGGGTGCTCTTCAAACACCACTGGCTCACTATCAAGATGCATAAAATAATATATATGTCAATGTCGACAAATCAACGGGTGCACCAAAAATATACTTGCATGTACAAATAAAACTATAGTACATGGAGGGACAATGACTTTTTCAAAGAAAGTGAGACATACATGTACCTAGGGGGGTAGGAGGCGGGTGACCAATGGCCCTAATTGCATGCTCTTCATGCACCACTAGCTCACTAAAAGGATGCATAAAATAATATATGTCAATGTGAGCAAACCAATGGGTGCACCAAAAATATACTTACATGTACAAATAAAACTACACTACATGGAGGGACAATGATTTTTTCAAAGAAAGAAAGACATACATGTACCATGGGGGGGGGAGAGGTTCATGACCAGTGGCCCCAATTGGGTTCTCTTCAAGCACCACTAACTCACTATAAAGGTACATAAAATAATATTTAGGTCAATGCGGGCAAATCAATGGATGCACCAAAAAGATACTTGCATGTACAAATAAAACTATACTACATGGAGGGATAATGAATTTTTCAAAGAAATAAAGACATACATGTACCTAAGGGGAGGGGAGGGGGGTGAACAACAAACCTGATTGGGTGCTCTTTAAGCACCACTCAGCAAATCAATGGGTGAAACAAATAGATACTTGCATGTACAAAGAAAACTATACTACATAAAGGGACAATTGGGAAAACTATACTACTTGCCATCTCTTCATTATATTCTTCATGTTCTATCTGGAGGCTCCTCCTTCGAATGTTCCTGTCAACATGTTCGTATAATGGGTGGTGCTTACAACAATACTAAATGGAATGATAATATTTACACTCCAAAAGTTAAAAATGAAATAAAACAGAATGCAAAGAAAGAAGAAAAAACACACTTAAAGAAAATTCAATAAACTAAAATGTAATCATGCAACGTACATGCCCTACTTTAAAAATGCATCTACAGAACAATGTTACATGTACTTTTGCACCATTGATAAATTCCCCAGCAACAGCGCCAAAATGCTGGTTAGATTAATTGTCTAATTAAATAAACAACTGTAGAGTCCCAAAACATAAATTGTCAACCCGACGAAGTCTTTATTTCAAAGCTATTGTGCAATATCTATGCAAGCACAATTTCTACCTGACACTGTTGATATATTGGTATGAAATCAAAACTCATTATAAACTATATCACACCTTCTTGAAAATAAATCAAACCCTTATCTTATTCATAAAATCACACCATAAACCTAATCACACTTCAAACATTGCAATTAAAATAAAATCTTACAAAGAAAGTACTAACAACATAAATCAGAAAGAAATGCTTTATTGGCCAACAATATATCAAAAGAAATTAACATAAAAATAACTATGATAAATCTAATGAATGAAATCATGAATTGAATAATAAAAAAATATACAAAATAAAACACTTACAATCAACACTATCAACATCAACTCGGGGAAGAGGGCCCTTCCTCCACTAAGCAGTGCTGGATCTCCACAATGAAAGAGGCTACAACTTGAGAATTAAGAAACTGCCAACATGTATTATCAAAATGAAAGTATTACAATAGAGTCTGGATAAAATCCTACAACATAACATTGATTTCTCTCCCTCACCCATATATCAAAATGATTACATATTTATACACAAAATTCTTTGAGGAGAATGAGAAACTGAATCCCCAACTTGGGATCTGTTTCAACAAATTTGCTAATTTGAAAATCGATTGCAATAGTAAATACAAAAATTACATGTTTATATAACCATCTATATATATCAAACCATGGCTTTGTTTGGCGATTTCCTTGGGCACCATGTAATTGAGGCCATTTCACACAAAACCCATGAACCATATTTTCGAGATTCTTGTTCATATTCCCGCAAATCATGACGCAAATCAATTTGTTCTTATCTGGCACACATTTTTAGTCATTAGAGGAGATTTTAACTCAAAATGGGCCTCCTAAGGAAAATAATAAAATAATATTTAAAACAATAAAATGATATTTATTAATTTTGAAGGAAGAAAAGAGAAAAACTACTTTTTTTCTTCGTATTTTCGACATATTTCCCTGTTTGTTTACTCAAATTTAAATCGGAAGACCTCATTGGATGCAGAATTAAATTTCGCATCCAACAAGTATACACACTGCATACTTTTGATAGACCCCTCTACCCCAAAAATAAGAAATACCTGGAAAAATGTGTTGATGACATCATCATCACAATTTTTCAAGTATTTCTTATTTTTGGGGAAGTGGGGTCAGTTAAAAGTATGCAGTGTGGGTACTCGTTGGATGCATAATATAATTCTGCATCCAAAGAGTTCTGTGGCTCAAAATTTGAGTGAAAACATAGGGAGATATGTTGAAAATACAAACAAAAAACTAGTTTTTATATGATACATATCCCCAAATTTATATTAAAAAATTGTTTAAGACCTATACGGTATTTCAAATTTAAATCAAATTCACTGGCTAACACGTGATGAGATGGAATTTGAATTAGAGTTGAAAGGCGCATTTTGAGTTTAAATTTCCTCTAATGCAAGGTCGTTTGATCATGAGTTGGAGGCTTCCATGTTTGACTTGGGCATGAATTGAAATCACAAGTCCACATAATCAGTCCTAGAAATGAAACCATGTTGTGAATCTTCATGCCAAGTTTGGAGGCTTGAACCATGAGTGTTGCTACTCTTAATATGAAAATCACTCCATAAACCATCATTAGTAAAATTATGCATAATAGTCTTCCATTCATAAAAAATAAAGGAAAATAATCATGATTAACCATTAAATCATCAATGTAAGTAATATGGTATTTTATGGGCAATTACAACAAATGGATGGAAAATGGAATGATAAATAGATAATGATATGAAGAAGAGGGATGAAATATGTGTCGATAGGTGATGAAAATATGGACAAATCCGTGACCCAACATCTCCCCCAAACTGAACTTGTTGCATGTCCTCATGCAACCCAACACGTGTGTAACATCCAAACTAAAAGGACTCATTTAACTATTCCTTTCATTTTACCATGCATAGGGACCAAAACCAGAAGAGTTACAATGGAAAAATTGGCAAGTTTAGTAGAGTTGCAGTTGCGAAATGGAGAATTTAGCAAAATATTTGGCGGAGTCACATTTGGTTAATAAGAGAAATTTGGCAGAGTCGCAGTTGTGAGGATAGGGAAAATGGTTAAGATTGGTGCAGTCACAGCTAGTGTATAAGACAAATTTGGCAGAAACTTTAGCAGAGTATTCGGTGGAAAATTTAGCAGAGTTGCATCCATTTAGCGGAGTATTTGGAGGAAAATTTAGCAGATTCACACCCATTTAGCGATGAATTTGGTGAAAAATTTAGCGGATTCATAGCCATTTAGCAGAGAATTTAGCAGGGTCATAGATACGAGAATAGGGAAATGGACAAAATGGGCGGAGTCGTAGCTCATGTTTCAACAAAATTGTTGAGCTAATATCTCACAAAATGCGAACTGGGTTTAGCTGAAATTTTGCAAGAAAGTTTCTACAAGTCCAATGCATCTCCACACCGAAAATCAGAGATACCCACATGACGAATTTTGAGAAAAATAAAAATTGGTTGTAGGTGATGATCGTCGTTTTCTTGAAAAAATGTGCAACATTTTTTTCTAAAACTTGGTGATTATGTTCCTCTTAGCACAATTCTTCTTCATGCCAAAAATAAAATCCATCTGATGCACAATTTAATTTGTATTAATGTAAAATAAGAATAAGAAATCAATTATAATTAATTTAATTTGCATTAATGTATAGTATTTTACATTTTCTATAGTCTTATTATTTATAAATACCTAATCTGTAAGTATAAATAATAAACACTCTATAATCAAAATAAACACTTATAATGTATGACATAATCATTGAGCTCATTAATTTATTTTATAAATTTAAATGGTTCAAACAGGTTATTATGAGTTCATTAATTTATTTTATAAATTTAAATAGTTCAAACAGGTTATTATGAGTTCATTAATTTAACATGTAGGAAAAATTTATATAGATGACTATGTTTAATTTCTCAAAAATTACAAATTGGGTTTTGCTGCAACTTTGAGGTATTGTTCATATTAACTTGGTGCATATACTCACCAAATTTCATGAATACCCTGATCACCATTTGAGAGATATTCCCACTTCAATTTATGCCCTGTTTAAAAAACAAAAAACGTGTATGAATAAAACATGAACTAGCCATCATGATTGTGAATGTCCTGAGTGCCCACTAGTCACGCATTCTAGATTGAAGGTCACTAATTGATTATATTTGTTTAGAAGGAGCATGTAATCCTTTAGTGAGACAAGTTAACTCGATACAAAAGCTCAACCATATTGTTAGCAAGAGAAATTATGGAAAAAACTAAAACATATTGTTGATATCCCAAATTTACAATTTGTTTGTATAAGAGTGCCTTCAACCCAACATCATATGTAACCTAATTTGTTCATTTTTGGTGTACCATCTATGAATGCTTCAAAGTATCCTTAAGATAGCTCAAACATATGACTTTTAGCCTTGAATATGTCCTCACCATTTAGAGAGCGCTTGGGAAAACAACAAATCTTCTCATCCTTATAAGAAATTCAGCCTGCAGTTATAGATCAGAGAATTTGTTTGGCAAAATTCAAAGGCGCAATTAAACTCTTGACTGTCTCAACAAAATACCAAGAGGTGTATGAAGAGAAATGCATGGACACCAAGCAAATATGAACTCATGTGCATTCAGGTTGTTGGATAATACACTCTCATCAATTCTTCCATCATAAATGAAAACTAAGGAGATCTTTTTTCTGTCCACTATGATTTTGTTGCTTGCAAATTCAAATAACTACAGGTCAGAAAATAGATTTATCTCCATAATAGTGGCACTGATTGAGAAAGAAAACAAGTTGCTATAGGAAATTAGCTCATAATATTTGAAAATAAATGGTTTAATATATGAAACCGATTGCTTAATGCAACCAACAAATTTATTGCACACAAGTTCCAATAATCAAATTCTTTAATACATCCAATTTGAGAAACCCATGAGGTATGGCAAACCTTATTGCAACCATAATGAATTTTCAACTTTTCTCACTATTGCATGAAGGAAGCAAAAACATAATGTTCCAAAGTGTTTTGAATACCCATTGATCAAGTTGCAAATAAGATCTTGTAAATATAGGATTGTCATAGAAATTTGGAAAAATTTTGAGTTTACCAATAATTTGCATTTTCAACGAGTGATCTGCCTCACTTGGATTTTCCTATAGTCGATATTGACCTTTGCAAAAGAAATAATAGTCTTACCTATAGGCTACAACATTCAATCTTCTTTCACTTTCATTCAAGGTAAATGATCCACCCGTTTGTCTCTGCAAAAATATTCACGTTGCTCTAAATTTTGAACATATATTGAAATTTTGTTTTACATGCTGGTCTGAAAGTAACAATTGCAATTGTCTCTTTCAATGCTAGAACACACATGGACTTGTGGACTATTCCTTCTCTTTAGTTAATTGTTTGTAAACATATGCACTTTTGAAACACACAATATATAGCCATTAACTTCATCAACTAAATTGTAATCTTCCTCAGTCTAGGGATGAAAATAATATTACATGTATCATATTAATGCATTGATTGTTCAGTAATGAAAATATCATAGAGTGCACAATAATCCTTCTCCCCCTAACTAATTGCAAATCATGTCCTCATGCATCATTTCGTGATAATCGAGTTGGAGCATAATGTTTGATTCATTTCGTAGCCATAGAAGATTTTCAATGCCCACATGCATAAAAATCACCAAATTTGGAAAGAACAGCCTTCAAGCAATAATATGACTATAAAATTATGAAGCAAAATACAATGTTCTGGTGTATATTTGAGTGAAAATGAAACCATGAGGTCCATGATGATCCATATGTGGGCACTTAGAGTAATCTAAGCTTAATCTTTGTTCACAATAGCTTATTCTGTTGTAGGTTCTTCTGGAGAGCTTGTCATTTTTTCCAGTTTCTTTAGCATGTGTATCAACTGCTTTATTTCTTCTCATTGTTGATTTTTTTTGTGGCAACAAGGCATCTTTTATCATTGTTGGTTCTTGTGTTGTAGCAGCAAGACATCTGCTTATGCTTGTGTTGGGTAAAATATGCACTATCTAATTCAACACTTAATTGTGAACCTGGGAAGGGAGCTTATGAGATGCAAACACTATATGTGCATGATTGAAGCCTTTAACTAACATCAGCTAACTAAAGATGCAAACGCACTAACATGCAACTATATGATTTTAATATACATGCATGGCTTTCATAATTCAAATGCAAGAATTTTAATCTATCTGTGAAAACAGGAAATTAACGAAGAACTTGAAAAGTGACTATAATTTCAAATCTAATCTAATGTATTCTATAAAGGAAGGAAACTGATTAATAGTTGAGATTCAAACTAGTCTAATGCTATGCTAATATACTTTATGGAAGGGAATTGCAAATATTAATCTAGAAAGCAATTGCTTGGTCCGAAAGTGATTTAACTAATGAAAGAAAAACTAACTACTTGGAGTAAATTATCTGACTTATATTATAAATTGGAGACTATTCCATGTATGCATAAGTTATTGCTTATTGAAGAATGCAAGTGAAACTAAGTTATGGAAAGAAATGAATTATTTAATTGCAAATTCGTAGAAAGAAAAACAAGTAATTGTGGGTTTGTAGTAACTGTGGGTTCGTAGAAAGCAAAGCAAAAATTATTCTAAAGATCAGGCGTAAATAAATGTGTTGCAAAATAGTAAACTAATCAAAGGAAACTAAACTTGGAGCTTTATAATCAAACCTAAAACTAAGTACAAAACAATAACTGAAAATATATTCAATATGTAAGCAAACCTACAACAGAAAAACAAAATACTTCTACACTACCTCTTCAACAAACTATACCATAAACTAAAGAATGTTAACAAATCATAAAAAGATCATGCAACTAATTTACAATTTGAAAAGTAAACTTACACTAAACTAGGTTAAGTGAGTTTTTATCATCAAACTTTAAAATACTGAAAACCAACACATATTTAAAATCTAAGTGAACCTATTAAGCTCGAATTTGAAACTAAGTACTAATCTTTTACATCTACTTGAATGAAATAACTTGAAGAAATAAAACAAATCCTAAGACAATGAAATGTTGTGTAATTGGAAATGAAAGACTGATTATGAACACAAATGAAAACTGAAAATAGAGTGCTGGACCTATTTCAGAAATGAGACAAACTAATATTCAACAAATTATATGACAATATTTTAAATAAACTTAAACTAATCTAGGTTTTAGGCATGAAAACAAATGAAAGTATATCATAAAATATCTAAGCCATGATCAAAAATAAAACTAAAACCATTTCTCATTTGAATCAGTAAATTATAGGTTAAATATAAATGGATTTTATCATTATTAAAACTGAAATAATTAATCTATGTGTTAATATAGAACTAAATATGAATTGTTAGAGGTGGATTCGAATCCCAACTAGCTACATAACACAGTGGAATGCTGGAAAATTAACCTCTTCCTTAACTAACTATTTCTGCAAAAACAAAATATTAAAAATTCTGAAAATGAATTAAAATTCTGTCTAAGTGCGAATAAAGTGATGAACGACAATCTGCATTAAGGTGCGAACAAAAGGTTGAAAAACAGTCTACACAGAGGGACGAACAAAAAGCTGAAAAATAGTCTACATAGAGGGACAAACAGAAGGCTCAAAAACAATCTACACAGAGGAACGACTAGCTAACCGTATGGATTCTGAAGGCAAAATTTGCATAAAAACGTAGGAAATAAACAGTAAAGTGTCACCTACAGGAAAATAAACTTATTTCTTGCCGAAATGAAATAAGTTATAGGAAAATGTAATATATATATATATAT
>LPNX010039170.1:67187-136528 GCA_001517045.1 Pseudotsuga menziesii | reverse complement strand
ACACAAGCCCCCTTGATTTCCCCTCCGGATTTCTCTCAAGACTTCATTCTCTACATCTCGGCATCCGAATATGCTGTGTCAGGAGTCTTGGTCCAAGAAGACGCGTCACGACAAGAACATGTCATCTACTACGTTAGCCAGACCTTGTCTGGCCCACCCCTACGTTATCCACATGAGGAGAAGCTCGCCCTAGCAGTGGTCTTTTCCGTCCAATGGTTGCGACACTACATTTTACTTAGCCACACCACAGTCGTCGCCGACTCTAACCCCATGGTCTATCTCTTAAACCGGCGGCTCCTGCAAGGTCGTGCGGCCAAATGGGTCATTATCCTCCAAGAATATGACCTTACTTTCCAAACACCTAAAAGCACCAAAGCCCTGGCACTTGCCCAGCTCATGACGGATCTCCCTTCCTTTACCCCAGCCCCACCTATCTCCGAAGAGTTACCCGATAACCACTTGTTTACCATCTCATCCGATGACCCGTGGTACGGCGATATCTTGTTATATCTTGTTATTGATGAGTGAAGCTTGCAACTCATTAATGCTAAACATTGACATGTCTGTGTTTTCTTCCAAGGTCACAACCAAGGATTCAAATCTTGGGGGAAGAATTTTGAGAATTTTTTCAACAACTCTTTGGTCTTCTCTGGCTTCTCCATGAGATTTCAGTTGGTTTATCAAACCAACAACTCTAGAATGATTCTACCAACTATGAATATTTCATGGATAGAGATTCAAAATCTCTTCTCAGAATATGCAACTTGGAAGTATTTACCTTACCCAAGCCTTGATAGGCGGTCTCCAATGTGTTCCATGTTTTCTTAGCATTAATTTTTGCTACTACTCTTCAGAGTATGCTTTCATGCATGGCTTGGTGTATGTAGAACAAATATTTTCCATCTTTCTTCCTCTGTTCCCTCAAGACATCTTTCTCGGCTTGTGTGAGATTGTTATATGCTGTCATATTTGCTGGTTCTACATAACCATGCTGGACTATCTCCCAGACATCTTGACCTATGGACAAAGCCTTCATTGTTAGAGACCAATATTCATAAATCTTTCCTCTAAAAATTGGAGTTTACAATGAACCAGAAGTGGATTCCATTTATAATTAATAATTTTCTTTAGAAAATTTACTTTTCCAAAGTTTAAGACAAGATTTATTTCCTAAACCTTGCTCTGATACTAGTTAGCCAAAACCGAGCTTGCAAACTTGAGTTTACTGCTCAGTTATAAAAATTCACGTTGACTTATTTTTATTTTTCTTGTCGAGTGAAACTTTTCTAACTTCCGACTAGACAAGTCTACCAATATGGTCAGACTTTTGACTTGACTCTTTTACATCTACTTTTCGGTTATACCGATAGGTTTTACTTCAACAACTTGTCGGTTTTACTGACTGGTTTTACTTAGACCACTTGTGAGTTTCGACAACTTGTTAGTTTTACAACTTAGACAAAACTTAACCGACAACTTGTTGGTTTGACCACTTCGACAGCTTGTCATCTTAACTCGATCGTTTTACTTGGACTCACTTGTTCTGGTCTGGTTTTAGTCAGAATTTACAAATGATATTTCTTAGTCTAAGAGTCTTAATAAATTACAAATGTTTTTCACCTGTGAGTAAGATGAAGTAAAAAATTGATACAATCAACAATTCCACATAACTATAAAATCATATAACCAAACATAAAATTAATTCGACTGGTTTTTCATTGGTGAATCATGGACTCTTCACTCTTGTCATACTAACTGACAAAATCTGAGCTAATACGGACTCTGACAGAGTTGGCTAAGCTTCCATATGGATCTGCAAGTAATTAATGTTTCCAATAGATCGTGCTTATAATATTTTTAGGTTCGTGGTCAATTGGTTTAGGTTGTGGTGTTTTTGATGCATGACTTCATAATTGTATAGATTGCGACCCTTTCTCCTAAAGTATTGTAAGACCATTGCCTTAGATGCAGGTAGTTAGCCATACGTGGCCCAAGTGTATAGTTCTCTTGACAATAGTAGGTTTCCTCTCTTTCAGATTGTGGCCTTCTTCACACAACTTGCTATGGCTTGCTAATAGAGTTGTGGTTTTTGAGGCCTCTCCCACAAGGCTATAGAGAAGATTGATTTCATGTATATCAAACTTTTTTCATAAATAGGAAAAGAGGGCGTTTGGCATGTGAATGAACCAATTTGTAATGTTTCATTGTGAACTACAATTTTTTGGGTTATTTGATAAGCAACAAGAAAATGATATACAATACTCGTTTTCTATCATAATAAGAAAATCAATCTTTTAGCACCACAACTTAGCACCACTTACAGTTTATGGTGTTAAACTGGTGCTATTAGCATCACTTACAATTTTGTGGTGTTAAGGTGGTGGAATTAGCACCACTTACAATTTTGTGGTGTTAAGGTGGTGGTATTAGCACCACATATATTTTTTGGTGTTAAAATGGTTTTAATGTTGAAAATTATGTTTTTACTCATGTATATTAAGAGAAATGCTATGTTGACAAGTATCATAAAGTGATGCTAATAATTATTTGTGAGATGGACATGTACATGTAGGATTTATTTATGAGTATTTTCACCATAAACATAACCATTTAACAAACAATTATTTTGTAAATAAATAAATTTAATTATTTATAATTTTTTCATTCAAATAAATAATCAATAATGAGTTTTTGCATCACAATCCCAACAAATTTAATTTCTTAGTTTTACATTATTTAAACAAAAGAATTATTAAGCTTATTAAATTTGTTAGGAATTAGTATCGTTATTAGGTTTTAATCACTAGATTAAGTCCATCTTTAGCACCATAAGTGTTTTAATAAAAGTGTTTTGATAAACATGGTGATAAAAGTGTTTTGAATTGAAATTTGATTATTTGAATGATAATGTTTTATTAAAATTAATAATTAATTATCAAATTGTTTGATCGGTATTAGTTCCAAAAGGAATATTTGAGCATTATGTATGGTCTTGAGGCCCTAGACATGGTTAAGGAAGGAAGCTTCTTCCTTAAGTCTTATAGGAATCTAAACTAAACATTTATGGATAATAAAAGAACCTCAAACCAATATGCATAGATATGTGAGGGTATTGTTAACCTATGTGTGTCAATATCAATACTATTACGAAATTTTGATAAGTACAGATGAGACTAGGAGTAATTTGCATGGTTAAGGGAGGAAACCAAGCCTTAGGCACTAAATGATGCTTTTAGGGATTCAAGGCTAATAGAGATGTAGACACCTCCAACCACAAGACATGACTTCTCAAGTGTATCCTTGGACTTTGAATAAGGATATAGGTGGAACTTGCAAGGATTTAAGGACTCAGTATGGGTCTTTGGTCCCTAAACATGGACAAGGGGAAACTTGAACTTTAGATCCTAAAGGAACTATCTAGGATTCAAGAAAGACACTTCAAATGACTATAGAAGACCTCTTGAGGGTATCATTGATGTATGAGTTTAGATACCAATTCCATTAGGAGGAACTGAGCAATAAACATGGGTCTCGATGCCCTTAACATGGTCAATGGAGGAAAATTAGGCCTTAGGCCCTATAGGTACTTTTATACACCCAAGGCCCATATGAATGGCTTGAATCACCACACATGACCTATTGAGGGAATCTTTCACCTGTTAGTAGGGATATTAATTACATTAGAAGGATTTGAATAATAGATATGGGTCTCAAGATTATGAACATGACCTACAAATAAAATATTGGATTTACACTCTAAAATAAACTTGTATTCACAAAGGGACAAGAATAACACCTCAACCCACCACAAAAATACCCTACACCTAATAGTGGGATGTTGATGACATTAATAAGTTGTTCAACGTTATCTGTGGATCTTGGAACTGAGAGAAAGGTTGGGGGAGAAAACCTAAAACTTAGACAATAAAGGAAGTTGCGAATTATCTAAGGCTTAGAGAAACAATTAAAGATATAACATAACATCTCTTAAGGGTTTCATTTTATTTTTAGTGGGGCTAAGGGAGGCCTTGGAATATTTTGAGTAGTAGGTATGGATTTCAAGGAATTTGACATGATTTGGGGAGTAAACATGAGTCTATGCCTTGAACATTAATTAGGAAGGAAAGATAGGAATTATTTTGTAATGTGATGTTATATGCATTTAGGTTAAAGTGGAATTCCTTGATCAACCACACATTAACCTGTTGAGCATATACTTGGCCCAAGTATGTGTCTCAAGGACTTGGACATGGTTGATAGACAATACCTAGTCCTAATCCATTAAATGCATATTAATGGAATGTAGTCCGAAGAATGACTCCTTGAGATAAAACACATGACCTCCTAATGGGATATTTGACCTCAAAATGGTGATGTGGACACCATTTTGAATTTTTCAACACAAGGTATTGTTCACAAGGCCTTGAACATGCTAGATGGGGGAAACCTAGGTATTAGGCCCTAAAGGGATATTTTTTGTTTCCAATGTTTATAACAATGCCTTGAATCAACACAAATGGCCTCTCAAGGGGATCCTTCACCTTCAATAGAGAATATTGGAATTATTGTGGTATTTTGAGGCTATGTGTTGTCAGGAATATTGCACCTTCTGCAGACAGAAGCTATTCCTCTGGTCTAAATGGTTCACATCCAGAACAAATGAGTGAACGACAAAGGGTGAAGACCTTCCCTAAATGCCGTAGACATCTGGAATATTGCTTCGATTGTGAACCTGTGTACCTGGAAAGAGATCAAACATGAAAACACATCAAAGCTACCAGAAAATCATCTACTTATCCATGTTAGTGACTAAGGAATCTAACAACATGTACATGTGAAATCAAAACAACAGTAATGTGGGACGAAAATCAGCTTTGCATTAAGAATATATGAAAAAGCTTACAACCATTACCTTAGTTTCAACAAGCCCCTCCATGAGACAAACACTTCATTCCCATAAGCTCCAACTTTGTTCTCTATGCTCTCCAATGACTTGGACTAGGTAGTCAATCCAACAGCATAATAATAACTCTATAGTTCTCCCCCTCAACTATGGATAGGAGCTTGTATTTATAAGGCTCAATGGATAGGGATCATTGAGAGAATTGTGGGTGCAGTGGATCTAAGATCCTACCATGGGGTATCTCGAGCTCAAACTAACCCACAATGATAGGGATAAGGGAGGACAAGAGGCTCAAGTTCTGGAAGCCTCGAGAAACTTCTGTTTTTCCCATTTTACCTAGGGTAAAAATTTTCTTCCCTTATGATAGAGTGATTTATATGAGAACCTCTTTTAGACCAAAGACCATAGGCAGTGGCACTGCTTCTCACAAACAGGATACAGGTGGTGCTGAGCAAGGTACCGCTCATTGACCACAAGGAAAGTGCGGTGCTAGGTTTTTTTAAGTAGAATTGACAAACATAGCAAGTTTCCGCTCTAAGTGTTGGGATTAAGGGAAAACATGGAAGTTAAGGGTCTTATCACATGATGGTGATAGGATTTGGGTATAAAAAAATGCCCCCCAAAGCATGAGACTTAGAGGGGTACGATAAGCGAGAGATTTAAGAGAAAAGTTTGTCACTTTGAGGTGAAAATGTCAGCTCGATCAGAGAATGTTGTCCAGTAGGAATATGTAGTACATAAATACTTTTGACTCATAGACAAATGTAACCAACTTATGGCTACAGACCAATACAAGGAAAATCCATGAGAGGAATAAACAAGCATGGATACTAGAATATAGCGTAGATCCATGTAATAGAGGACTCAAACTTGGACATAGCTACCAAAAATATAACGTAGATATATGTCATACAGACGCAAATTTGAGCATAGCTATGACCATACAAATGTGGATCCATGCTAGATATACAAAACTCCATTGCAACCTGGGAAAGCAATGAGCGCTAAACAAATACCTAGGGTATTCATCTCATCTTCCACAAAGTACAATTCTATCCATGTGATTACAATGATCTGAAGTCAAACATGGTAGAAACCACTTGATCACCAACTAATGATGTGAACCACTAACAAGTGCAAGGGAGATCACCATTGATGTTAATGATTCCCAAGGTACCCTAGTACAATCTACTGAGTGTGAATAGATGTCTTGACGTCGAACACCCAGTCGATTCTATCGATCAAAGGTCAATAATGTGAACCTATGTCAAGAGTAAGAGAATTTGTCATTGAGGCATACAGATCTCAAGGTACTAAACTTGTTTCTAAGACTATTTCCCAGATGATGAGCTGATGTCGACGGGAATAGTCTTGTCAAAGGAGGGCCATGATGAGTCCCACATAGACGACACGAAACTCGAAACAAATTTCTAGAATGATGTGAATAAGGTAACTATAATACTAACTCAAAAGTACTGACACAGAGATTGTTTTAACTGCAGAGATAAAACTTCTTCAACTTCCCTTTGAACATCGTGCAGCACGACAAAATACTTGGCACCATGACTAGACCAGACAAACACACAGTGCGATGGTGGAAATTTCATTCTTTTGAAATATTCAAAGGAGTGACATGACTCATGGAAGTGGATCATCACAGAGATCAGTTGAATACTTAATTGACCTAAATGATAAACAGACAAGTGCCATGTTCAAAGGTAACAACAAACTACTACCATTTATTTTCAAAATGATTCCCGTCCCATTTTCCCCATCATGGTTGATGAGTGCCTCTTTTCGGTTTTATGAGTTCAAAGAGGGTAACAAACACTCATTATAGCTCATCCGAAGACAAGTCCAAACTCATATATTTTACAAACCTGAGAAAGGAGGGGTTCATTCCCAAAAAAGGGTCTTTCAATGTTTAGTTTAATGAGTCCAATGAAAGAAAACTTGGTGTAGTTCATGTTTAGAGAGTCTGAACAAACTAAAGAAAACTCCAAAGGGTCCGTTAGTTCACGATTTATTCCCTAAGGCCCGAAAAAGTATAAAATAATACCTTAGAGAACTCTTCCAGTCATGATTGGCTGGAGTGTTCCTTTTTCGTAAATAGTCTATCCGAACCGAAAAAGAGATAACCTATCATCGGAGAGACAACTCTTCAAATACTTTTACAAGTATGAAGAAGACAAGTACTCGACTATCTTTCACACTTTAAGAGTCTGAAAAGAGCTTAAAAAAGACTCTATTAGAATTTTTCATGTTTGAATCTAGAGCATGAAAAAGTAATAAACTAAGCTTAAACCACTTTTCATGTTTTAACCAGAGCATGGAAAATGAAAAGTAAGCTCAACACCATCTTATTGTTTTTAACGAGATCGAAGATCAGTTGAAACAATGCTCGAAGATTGGTTTCATTTTTACACACGCTCGAAACCAATGGGTAAACTATACTTGAAAAAATCCCATTAACATGATATACAGAGGTTGGAATCTTGCCCCTAGCATGATTGCTAGTGAATCTTACCCCTAGCATGGTTGCTAGGGGCTCGACATGCCCCCAAGCTTCATTTCATTTGACGATTCTTCTTCCATACACAACCTAAAAACTTGGTTACTAATGTGAAAATGTTCACCAGGGGGGTAGGAAGAACGAGAATCAGGTAGGTGAAAAGAAGGTTCAAGTTCTAACACTAAAGTGAAGTCTCAACTCGAGGGAAGGGGATTTGTTTCATTTTTACACAAGCTTGAAACGGAAGGTAACTATGCTTGGAACATGGTTTCATTTTTATGCAAGCTTGAAACCAAAAGGTAAACTATGCTTAAGGAAACTTACTTCATTTTTTAACGAGCTTGAAATAGAAAATGAACTATGGTCAGTAGTGGTTTCATTTTTATGCAAGCTTGAAACCAAAAGGTAATTTATGCTTGAGGAGATCTATTTCATTTTTTTAACGAGCTTGACATAGAATGGGAACTTTGCCCATAAGGATCTGTTTAATTTTTTAATGAGCTTGACACAGAATGGGAACTATGCTCAATGCATGATTTCATTTTTATGCAAGCATGAAACCAAAAGGGTAAACTATGCTTAAGGAGTGGTTTCATTAGAGGAAATTTCAACTCAAAATGGGCCTTTTAACTTTAATTCAAATTCCATGTCATCATGTGTTAGCCAATTAAATTGCTTTAAATTTGAAATACTGTATAGGTCTTAAACACTTTTTTAATATAAATTTGGGGATAGGTATCATAAAAACAACTACTTTTTTTGTTTGTATTTTCGACATATCTCCCCATGTTTTTACTCAAATTTCGGTCGGGAGAGCTCATTGGATGCGTAATTTAATTCTGCATCCAATGAGCTCTCCCGACTGAAATTTGAGTAAAAACACGGGGAGATATTTCGAGAATACAAACAAAAAAGTAGTTTTTTTCTTTTCTTCCTCCAAAATTAATAAATATTATTTTATTATTTTAACTATTATTTTATTAAATTTTTTTAGGAGGCCCATTTTGAGTTGAAATGTCCTCTAATGTATTTTTTAACGAGCTTGAAACCAAAAGTAAACTATGCTCTCAAACCTCCTCCTACCCAACATGATATCCAGAGGTTGGTAGGTTTCCCCCATTTCATAAAAGCTAGTAGCTTAGCCCCATTATGATGTCCATAGACTAGAGCCATGCACCCCATTTTACCAATGATGGGAAGAAGCTAACTAGAAGTTGAAAGAGCCACAAGAACATGCGGCACATTCAGGGTAGTCTGATTTCTAGGAGTAATGAGATGGTCAGGTGTAAAAAAAGAAAGTTGATCAATGGTCACAATCTTCCCATCATGGGGAAAATGCATAACTCTAAAGAGTGTGGACACAACAGCCTTCATGGGATAAACATAATCACGTCCAAGGAGTATATTAAAATCTAAAGGACCTTGGACCACCATAACATCAATACAGACAATTTTCCCTCCTAATGTAATAGGAAAATAAGGAAGGGTCCCTAAAGGTGCAGTAGGTATTCGATTAAAATCGAGTATCTGATCGATGGCTGGAACAAGATGAGGAGAACCTAAAGCTTGCCAAGTAGTTGAGGATAGAATAATAACAGAATTCCCTTTGTCAACAATAGTATGAAGTATCTTCCTAGAAGTAAAATTCACAACTATCTGGAAAGGAACACTCAAATGAAGATGAGACTCTGTTAGGTTACTCTAGTCAAAGGAAATAACCTCAGTACTTGGAGAGGGTTCTATCGAAAGAGACAAAATTTCCTCTTGTCGATAACAATCAAAATGAAGCATAAAAACTTGATTAGGTTTCAGTTCATTCTCTACTAGAAGAGAAGAACAAGATGAAGATTCTGTCAAAGAGACTACTTCAATCATAACACTCTGTTAGCACCGAAAATGAGCCCAAGGTTGCAGAAAGGCCCGCCTCCGGGTAACAACAAAACCACTTTTGAAGACAGAAATGGCCTTCTACTCTTTTGAGAGGGATCTCTCACTAAATGTATGACAGTGGCTAGATATATATGTATACAAATGGAAACTATAAATCGCTTATGAAATTGGTTGAAACAAAATACAACATCATTGGGTGATGGAGTCAAGATATCCAACAAAAATAATCAGAACTTCAATGCAAATATTTTCATGACAAGGGAAAGGTAGCCATTCAATTACAGTCATTCATATTTGTCTAGTGAGAAGGCCATTAATGTAGAATTCATTTCTCACAATGCTCTGCATTAATGGTTTTTTCATGAAACCACTTTTGAAGAGAGAAATGGCCTTCTAATCTTTCGAGAGGGATCTCTCAGTAAATGTATGAAAGTGGCCAGATATATATATATATACAAATGGAAACTATAAATCGCTTATGAAATTGGTTGAAACAAAATACAACATCATTGGGTGATGGAGTTAAGAAATACAACAGAAATAATCAGAACTTCAATACAAACGTTTTCATCACAAGGGAAAGGTAGCCATTCAATTATAGTCATTCATATTTGTCTAGTGAGAAGGAGGAACATGAACAAACCATTAATGCAAAGCATTGTGAGAAATGAATTCTACATTAAATTGGGAAGAAGCTTTTGGTGGATACCTGAAACAACAGACAGAGTGTAGCGAGTACGAATTCCAAACTGTTATACCCTAAGTCTCAGATATGAAAGAAAAACAGAATGGAAAAGGTAAACTAGAACAACATTCACATAAGAAAGAAATAACAGACTATAAGTGTGAACAACATAGGAATCCGTGTGTGAAAAAACGTCGATCTCGACTCTATGATTATATTAAAACTTTCTTGAAAAACATACACAGCAAAAGATTACAATGGTTTCAACCCTTCTCCCTTTTCGGAAGGTATATTTATATCATTTCCATCTTTCCCAAACTGACATTTGGGAATCAAAATTGGTTACAATAAAGGGCATGTTCTAACAATTTCTTATGTGTCATTCTGATGCAGCTTGTATGAACGGTCAAACAATGATATATGGAGTGCAGGATGAAGAGGCACAATATTTTCCCATACCCCCACCTAGCTGATGCTGACTATACAGACCCCTTGGAGAGAACCGAACATTGGGGCGAGCATGTGACATTTGGAAAATCTCTCATGGCATTGGCACCACCACTTCTACTGGGGTAGTGTGAGTTGGATGGACCCATAGTGGTGGATGGTTTTCCATGTGTTGGGACCAGGGAGTGGTGTAGCAACCATGTCATAAGCTTGCGCTCGGAGCTCCATTGCTTCTGAGTATGAAGTCATAGGGACCTTGGGTCACATGGTTTTAAAGTCAAACCATAACTCAAAATCACTGACAAACTTATCAAAGACGACCTTCCCTAATAACGTTTGTTCCATATCTTTAAATTTTCTGTGGTCTGACCGGCAGTCGAACAGGAAATACTTGTAGTCCTTCTGAGATAGTAAAGGACCTCTCTCTTCCTAGAAAAAGGGGAGTCCTCTGTTCGTCAATGTCTTGAACATCCAGAGGATCTCTCGGAGTTTGTGGTTAGTGACGTCTATTTGGGCCTTCATCGTCTCCATCATCCTATGTTTAGTTACCACCTTTTGGGCTCCAGAGATAACCACGACCTAGTTTTGAAGACCGATACTGTTAGAGGCTTCGTTTGACAAGGAGCTTAGATAATTTATGGCCCATTATGCAATCTCTAAAGTTCTCTTGTTGATTTCAATTTCTACTTCCTGAACATGTTTTTTGGTTTCCTCAACAGCTAATCCCAGGTCTGTAATAACATTAAGATAGGGTTGGAACTTGTCAGCTTCCATGATAATCCGGTCCCATATCAGATGCTTCGCGCCTTGAAGTGCAAGTTTGTCGGTCACTTGCTGGCTCAACTTACCATTTTGTTGGGTTAGTTCTTGGCATTTTTGTTCATCCTGTTCTCTACCTTGTTTCTCTTTAACTCTTTCTTTTTCTAATTCTTCGATTTGCTGCTTCAATTTGATGAGTTCGATATGCTTTAGGTTTATCTGTGACATTTCCTTGGAGAGAGAGCTAGTGTCCACTTCTTTAATCACGCCCGTGGGCTAGATTGCCTTCTCCGCATTCTTGCTCTGGAGCTCACTTTCCTTTGCTGCTAGTCTAACTTTTAACTTTGTCTCGCTATTCCTCAGAAGTTGGACATCAGCTTCCCATTGCCTCTCCTTTTCCTCAAGCCTCAACAACTTAGCTTGGCTGTCAGCAAGCTTAGAATTCAGTGTCTCTTTCTCCTTTTCAAATTTGGCCAATTCATCTGCTCGAGTGAGGTGAGAGCCGAGGATTCCTAACTTCTTTTTCAAAGCATGTATCTCTTTTTCTTTGTCATCGAACAATTTCTGGACCATGCTTCCTTTCTGTCCACCTTCCTCCATCAGTATAGCTTCCTTTTCTAAACTATTGATTTGGGCTTTAAGTGCATTAACCTCTTCTCTCACTTTTCTTAACAAATTAGAAGTTCTGGCCTTACCTTCCTCCGACTTGGACAATTGTATGCTAGATTTAAGTAGTATGTTATTGAGTATGCCTCTAATCCCTTTGCTCAGATGTATAACATCGGAATTGGGAACCTTTGAAAGGTTTACATTGACCTCGGTCACCTTGCTCCCTACCAAAGCTAAGATGAGGGTATCAGTGGCATGATCCCATACTGCTTTCAATGCCACATTGGACTGAAGCAATCGTTAGGCTTCATGGTACAATTATGTTGTCTCCTCAAAGGTTTGGTCAACTTTATCTCGGTAAGACTTCAGCCACTCTTCTTTGTATGCTTGTCCACTTTGACCTTCGAATACGTACTCTTGTATCTGCAGTTTGGCCATCTTGGGCTCCACTTGCTGTTGTATTTTTACTACCTTCTTCTTCTTTGCCTATCCCTTTTTAGCCTACACCAATTCCTATCCAGGCTCTATTTTCAGCCTTTTGGGTGTGCTGGTAGTGTCCCCTTCTTTTATGTCCATGGCCTCAATACCCCCTCTCTTCATCGAACTCGTGGAGTAACTGAATAGCGATGAGTATCCACCCGCAATCGTGACCGTAGCAGCCATCTACTCATGGGGGGGATTTGTTCCGGGTAACTAAAAACCATTGTCATGTTTGGTGCTGGTATCCATTGGGACAGTACTGGGGAAATCGTCCCAATTCTCTTTTTCTCTAAGTCCAGGCACCTTCGAGTGCTCAAAGGGCTAGCATTTGTGGGTCGTTCTCCTCTTGGAGATAACCTGATGAAGGTCATATTTTATTGCTAGGTCTTGAGGAAACCCCATGTCTTTGAGAAATTTGGAGACTAGAGGCAATGCAACTTTGTTTCTGACTGTATATGGTCCTAATCTCCAAGGAAAGACCAAATTCGAACACTTGTTGAAGTTCAAGAAGTGTTCTTCTTCAACCATGAGTTTTTGTCTGATTAAATCCAAATAGAAGATCCTGGGGGTCAGGAAAGCTGGTAGGATGTATGGAAAATGCACAAAGCTGTACAGTCTTATGGTTGTCCCAAACTCTGAGAGGAACCAAACTCCTATCCTCCTGCCTTTTGATAATTGCAACATTTGCCTCATTTCAGGAAACACCCTAGATAGTCTTTCCTGGAAAAAGACTTCATATATGTCGGCCATCAACTGGTTCATGAATTTACTGTACTTAGTGGTCATTTTAGTAGTGACTACCAAATTTGGTAGCTGCACGTCTTCATCATTGTGGGCTATGAACATCCTTAGCAGGAAGGATTGGAACCTGAACGTTCTGGCATCATGGAAGTTCGTTAACTGAGAATGGATGTTCTTAGCTAAGAACTCATCAAATTTAAGGTGACAAGACTGACTTGACTATCCAAGAAATTCAGGTTTGACCGGGAAGGTATCTAAAATGAATAAAAGACTCAACAATGACTCTGGGATGTATGCAATGGTATCTAAACCTAAGAACTGACTGGTTAGGGTTATACACCATTGAGTCTCTTCGTTGAATTGGCCAAGGTCAATAGGGTAAGATAGGTTGATGGGTTCACTATCAGGTTTAGAACAGGATTTTAGGAAATCTTCCCTACTCTCAGCAGGAGATTCTCTAAAGCAGTGAATAATATCTTCTTCTCGGTAGTTTTGGGTGTGTTAGGCGAATTCATCGGGGACACCCAGGGTTTTGCGGACGGTAGGGGCTTCGACAGGGCAAAGAATTTTGGACTGGGACATATCTATGATGACTCCTTCAATGGTAGAGAAATTCTTTGTGCACCACTTGAAGAACTTGGGGCACTGGGGGGTTCGGCTGATAGAGAAAAAATGAAAGAAAGACTTAAAAACACCGCAGGTATCCATACCTCCGTTCTTACATTATTCTAATTTGCCCCTGGTGGTTTTAATAGTTTCCCCCACCAGGAAGGTATCGTAAACCTCAGAGTTTGCATCAAACAGATGCTCTTCCGTATTTTGACCTGATGCCTCTGGTTCTATATCGTCTCTTACCTCCACTACTTCCATTGAGACAATTTTCAAATAATGTTGAAATAGTGTCAAGAGCCTACCTTCTAGCATGGTCCCCTAGCTAGTTCGGGCTAGCGCTTTGGATGTGATTTAGGTATTTGACAGCTTCGAGGTTTTAGGAAAAAACAAATCTTTACAACTCCGTGTGGACCTTTATAGTTTTTTACATGGCATAGCTCTCATGTATGTCTCAGGCGGTTTGCACCATGGATTCACCCTCTATATTCTCAGACTATAGATCTGTGGGTTTCCTATTACCACATGTGTTTTTTATTTTGTGTGCATGCTTCCTAGCCACCGATTGGGACCAAATTCTTCCGCGACCTTTGATTTAAGCGAGCCCCACCCTTTTTCGCGCAATGGAGTTTTGGTTTCCACCCGTGCTATTTTGGATTGCGAAATGAATTGTAGCCATCGATATACCTCTGTTCACACCAGCACCGTTGATCAAAATGGCCCATATTGCTTTTTGCAATCCATGTTTGTGCCCTACTCCTTGCAAGTTCGGGATTCGAAATAGCTCACCTCCATAGATCTTTCGGGCTCCAATCTTGTTCGTCCGATGTGTCCGATCTTTAACCCATTTCTCAGGGCTGGGGAGTGGCTTTTGGTCGAGTGATTTCACTGTGTGAAAAGATCTGACACCATTGATCTACCTCTTGGCTGTTTTCAGTCATCGATCAGGAACCCTCTTTAATGCATCCAATACTGCCTTTAGCCCGATTTTCTTGATCTTCGAATCATCTTACTGCTGAGCACCACCCTGCGAAAGCCATCAACTTCCTTTTGCTACATATTCACCATTTCTCGACGCAATCATAAAACACGAGAAAAAATCATGCCCATCATTTTAATTGGGTGTTACTAATCGACTCCATGAGGGATGCTATCCTCCCAGTGAGGTAGCAAAGAACCCCCCCCCCCCCCCCCCCCCCCATGGAACAAGTGCCAAAACCATTAAAAACCTGATATAACCTAACTGTCTGAAATAAGAAAGCAAACTTTAAAGGATGGTTACCTCTTATGATCTTAAGGCCTTCTCCACAGGCTTCAAATATTCCGATTCACCACCAATGCTGATTGAAAAATGAAACATATTTACACTATGATACATGGGCCTTAGTCCCCTTATTCCAAGTAGTGTTTCAGGAACCTCCCATTCACTTTGCCCCCTTCATACTGCGACCCATCTGGATACTCTAAAATTAAGGCGTTGTCTCCTCTGTGAGCAGTAATGAGGTAAGGACCTACCGATAAATGGTCGAACTTCCCATGTTTCCCTTTATCTTCATGGGGGGCCTCCCATTTTAGTACCAAGTCACCAGCTTGGAACATGTCTTCCTTTATTTTTTTGTCGAAGGTATTCTTCATCTTCTCCTGGTGCACTTGGACCTTATCATGAGCTTTATCCCTCACTTCATTAAGCTCAATGATCTGGTTGATTCTCCTTTGAATGGGATTCGGCTCATCTAGCAGGCATCGCACTAATTTCATGACTGGGACACCCAGAGAAGCAGGGAAAATTACTTCAGCTCCATAAAGTAACTAGAATGGTGACATACCGATAGCTCTCTTGGTACTGATTCTGTCGGCCCACAAGGCATACTTCAACTTGGTGTGCCAATATTTCTTGTTATCTTCTAATAACTTCTCAATAATCCTTATAAGGCTCTTATTAGAAGAATCGGCCAATCCATTCCCCTGTGGGTAACAAGCAATGGAGTGATTCAGGCTTATATGGTATTTATGGAAAAAGTTTATCATCTTCTTAGATTTAAATGTAGAGGCATTGTCAGTCATGATTCTCTTTAGGCAGCCGAACCTCACCAGGATATTTTTCTCTATGAAATCCGTTATTACTTCTTCTATAGCTCTCCGAGAGGGTATAGGCTCGATCCATTTTGTGAAGTAATCTGTGGCAGTTAGGATCCACTTGTGCTATCCAAAGGAGTTTTCCTTTATCTCACCGATGAAGTCCAACCCCCACTGTTGGAATGGAGCCTCTACCCATATGGGGTTGAGAGGGAGAGACACCACCTTCCTCCTTCCTTCAAATATCTGGCACTGGCAACATTTCATGGTTTCCTTGTAAACATCTGAGAACAACGAAGGCCAATAAAATCCTGCCATCAAGATCTTGTTTGCGGTGACCTTCTAGGAATGATGACCTCCACAGTCCCCTTCATGATATTCCTTTGTCGGGCACCGAGATTCATCTTCCAAAAGATAATTCAGCAATATCCCCCTAGGGTCCTTCCAGTAGAGGTACTGTTCTATGATGCAAAATTTTGTAGCTTTCAGTTTAATGGATCTGGCTCAGGTTTTGCTCAGACCAACAGGGGGTTGTAAATACTGTAATACAAAAACAACATCAGCGTACCAAGGGGATGTAGAGAAGGCTGGTTTCACCTGCATCTCAGACTCTTCTGGACCAAATTGACAGGAAAGAAAATTTAGTTGTAGAGAGTCGCAGTGAGTGTCCATCATCATCTCAGCCAATCCTTGCCCTTGGCCCCGATTGTCCATTTAATTTCGTGGTCCTTCCTTAGCATGCCGGTAATTTCCATTAGGATTTCGGCAAATCTAGGGATGAATCTTCTTAAAAAGTTGACCTGACTAAGGAAGGATTGGACTTCTTTCTTGCTCTACGGTTCTTCAACCTTCAAGATTCCTTTTACCCTATTTAGATCGATCTTGATCCCTTCCTTTGAGATGATGTGTCCAAGCAGTTTCCCCTCTTCCAGGGTGAAATTTGACTTCCTGGGGTTCAAGGAGATGCCATACCTTCTACATTTAATGAATACCCTTTCCAAATGCCTGATATGGTCTTTAGCCCATCTGGAGTACATAGTAATGTCGTCCATGTATATCACCACAAATGTTTGCTTTTCCTTCACAAAAGCGATGTCCATGGCACGTTGGAAAGTAGCTCTAGCATTCATCAACCCAAATGGCATCTTCGAGTACATGAAAGTACCCCATGGTGTGGTGAAAGTGGTTTTTTCTTGATCTTCAGGTAACACCTTCACTTGGTTGTACCTGAAAAACCCATCCATCGTAGATATCCTTTCTGATCCTACAACCCTCTGAAGAATCTGATCCATTTTGGGAAAAGGATAATTATCTTTCAAAGATACCTTGTTCAAATTCCTAAAATCAACACAGAGACATATTTCTCCATTCTTTTTTGAATGGGAACTAAATTGGCCACCCATTTGGAAAACCTTAGAGTTACTATTATCTTTGCATCGAACAACCTTTTCACTTCCTTCTCAATGATGGTACTAGTTTCGGATTGATCCTCTGGAGCTTTTTCCTGAAAGGTTTTTCTTTGGGTTTAATTGGAATGGTGTGTTGGATGATGGAGGTGTCATATTCTTTGAGATATTCATAACTCTATGCAAACACCTCTGTGTATTTCTTCATCAACTTCACATACTCCTTTTTCTCTTCATCAAGAAACTTCTTGGACAACTTTATAGTCTTCGAGTCTTCTTTTGTGCTGATATTTACATCTTCTACAACATCTGTGGCAGGTTCGACTTTAGGCTCTTTAGCTACATCATTCTGGTCGAACAGATACTCTAAAGGTATTAGGCCTCTGGGGATATGGTTGCTTTTTAATTGGACCATATCCTTGCCTCCCAAGGAGTCTTTTATTTTTCTCGTGCCAAAAGATTCCTCTCCTTCCCCTTCATCATCTAAGAGGTTTTCAGGGTCGAAGCCGCCTTCATCAATGTGAGTATTCACAAACTCGCTAGACATCTCCAAAAATATTTTGATCTGCATATTGTCTTCGAAGACCTGCCAATGTTTCGTGTTGTTTGGTATGGAAGGTATGTTTACAATCTCCACCTTATATTTCTTCTTTTGCACCACTGGAGCCTCACACTTCCCCGCTACAGTTGCCAGAGAATCCGCCATCGTGTTTTCATCTCTGGGAATCACTTGGATTGTGTGTTCAGTGAAGAAATTCCCAAACATGTCCCACACCTCATTCCGGTAGGCTCTCATTCTCGGATGCTTAGTTTGATAATATTATTCACTTGATTTATTACAAGTTATGAGTCTCCAAAAATTTGGGCCCTTTTCGCGCCTACACCTTTTAGTGCATGTAAGCCCAGCAACAAGGCCTCATATTCTACTACATTGTTAGAGCATTCAAAAATTAACTTGTAAGAATGAACTTTGGATTCTTTAGTTGGGGAGATAATATACACACCTGCGCCAGCACCTGCTTTAGACATAGATCCGTCAAAATATGTCTTCCACAATCCTTCATCTTTATAACTTTCCTCCTTGGCCTTCAACTCGCCTGCTACTACTTCATTTTTTTGTGGCCCGACAATTTTGGAGTTTCAAGGAAGTTCATCGTTGAAGAAAATAGAGGACCCCAAATCTATGTCAATGGCGTAGACATGATGGATGTCAGGCTGAGCTTAACTGCTCACTATGTAAGGAAACCTCTTCTCATTGTATAATCTCTTGCTTTCATTCCAAACAAGAATGGTACCATAAGTCATGTCCATCTGCAGGCTGCCTTTTAGCTTCAACGTCCAAGATCTTGACAACAGAATACCAAATTTGGGTGGAATGTCGGCCATGACTACCTCCATGACCACAACCTTAGAAGGGATCTTGTTTAAATAAACCACCATGTCTTTGATCAGTCCCAGACATTTCACTCTTTTAGAATCAAAGGAATACAAGTCTTTGTACGGCCCAGTAATCTCCAACCCCAATCTTTCCACCACTCCTTTTAGCATTAGGTTGTGCGAGGTTCTTGAGTCCAACATGGAATTGTGTAACACCATATCATGTATGTTTAGGCTCATGTTAAAGGGGGGTACCTCCTCATCTTCGCTATCCACACTGTCAATTTTAGACCCTAGAACAATGGTAGGGTTGTCTTCGGTCAACTCTAAGATATCAGGGTGAGCTACCCCTTGGTTCACAATCATATGCATGATAGTATCCCTGTATTCCTGATTTCTCGGTAATTTGTTCAAAGGAATTGAGATTTTCAGTTTAGCCAACTCATTCTAGAGGTCAAACGTAGGGAGGGACTTGATATGCTCGACATCTACCACTGGTTCCGCCCTTTTTACATTACTACTTTCCCTTATCATGTTTATAGGCACCATTGGCCCTTTCTACTTGTGATTTTCTTTCTCGGGACTGGTATAACTACTAGACGATTGGTCTAGCTTTAACCCTCCTTTAGGTATAGTAGCATCTCCAGTAGAGTTGCCACCTTTCTTCTGTATGGCCTCATCCCTATTTCTCAGTTTGATCTTCCTGATGTCGTCAGTAGCATGCATATAACCTTTATGATACTGCTCCAATTCCTCGGTCAGGGTTTTTCCATCTACTTGAGCAAACATATCATGTTCCTCTTCGTTCAAGTAAATCTCAGAGTCCAGGTCTCTGAAATGATGGATAAAATCTTCGACGAACTTAGCTTCATCTTCAGTAGCCACATAGTTCTCAGGGAAAGGAGGTTTGATAGGTTTCTCTTTAGGATTTCTTGGATTCCTCACATCCCTTGGTCTATTGGGTTGGAGTGGAGGAGGGGCTGACCGCCTAAAATTAGGATTCCTTATCTGATGCTCGTTCAGTTCCCTGTTCACTAGCCTGATTTCTACCATTATCCTGTCCATCAACTTTTCCATAGTTTTGAGCATCAGCTCAAATTTCACATCACTAGATGAAGAAGCAGAGGTAGAGGGATGTATCTCTTCTCGACCTTTCCTCCTGTCAATATCTGCCCTGCGTTTGATTTTCCCACATGCCATCATATTGGCTTCTACCTCTAGGGAGTTAGTGAACATGGCTGAGAGGGTGTTGGACTTTCTTTCTCTTAACAGTAAAGCAAAGTCATTGTCAAAGGCATCTGCATAATGGAGTTTAGCTTCCCCGGGCAAAGGTTTAAAATTGGCAGGTATCGAGTTGTAAACCCGCATGAATCGGCTAGAAAATTCATGGATGGATTCAAAACCTCCCTTCCTGATATTATTATATTGGGACAAAACTTGTAGGGGGCTCTGTTTGTCGTCCCATTGTTCTATAAATATGGTCTGAAAATTGGCGAAGCTGTGGATAGACCTAAGCGGAAAATATTTATACCATTTCTTGGCCTCCCTAGATAAACTCTAAGTGAATAACCACATCTTGACATCTTCATCATCTACCTCCTCAAGGTTTATAAAGTCATCAAAATTATCTACATGGTACCTTGTCGAAACATCCCTGTCGTAGAGTGTAATCCTTTGGGCATAATTCATGGGGAGGTCATCGAGGACAAGAGGTAAGGCTAACGGGGTGAATCTTTTATCCGCCATTGAGGTGGGTCAGTTAGGAACAAACAAGATATTGGACACTTGAGTGTTCTGAAAGATAGGGGATATCCCTTTAGCTTCGGGTGGGGTTTCTAGGTTCAACCACAAAGAATCAAGCAGAAAGGATTGCAGCGTATTAGGACCTACCCAAGCCTTTCTCAGATCAGGCTCAGACTTAGATTTGGTTAGCAATCTTTCATCTCCAACCTCCCCCTTGAATTCAACTAAGCCGTATAAGGCTTGAGATGACGAAGTATCAAACAACGGAGAACCCAACTTCTCCTTATTCCTATTTCTAAGTATCTTTTCTGAATTATCCACACTAAGCAAAGTTTTGATATCAGAATTACCTCTCGTGTGGATCTTTCTGGGAGACAAGATAGCCAACGCGACGTTGATCACAGTAAGCTTGGAGTCTCTAGGACAAATGCATCACCCTTTAGAAACTTCAGGATTTCCTCTCTCCAGAAACCTTGTATTTACGATCACTGGTCTCCTCAGTGGAATCGCCTCCTGGATTCTTTTATTGGAGTCGCCAGGGCAAATGACATAACCTTATTCACCTGTAAGAATCTCTATTTTCCCACAAAAACTCTTTATACTTTGAATCTTTGTCATTTTTCCCAAAGATGATATTCAATATCGTCCCCGGCAACGGCACCAGTTTGTTAGCGTCGGAAATGAGCCCAAGGTTGCAGAAAGGCCCACCTCTAGGTAACAGCAAAATCGCTTTTGAAGAGAGAACTGGCCTTCTACTCTTCCAAGAGGGATCTCTCACTAAATGTATGACAGTGGCCAGATATATATGTATACAAATGGAAACTATAAATCACTTATGAAATTGGTTGAAACAAAATACAACATCATTGGGTGATGGGGTCAAGATATACAACAAAAATAATCAGAACTTTAATGCAAACATTTTCATCACAAGGGAAAGGTAGCCATTCGATTACAGTCATTCATATTTTTCTGGTGAGAAGGAGGAACATGAACAAACCATTAATGCAGAGCATTGTGAGAAATGAATTTTACATCAACTTGGGAAGAAGCCTTTGGTGGATACCTGAAACAACATACGGAGCGTAGTGAGTACGAATTCCGAACCGTTATACCCTAAGTCTCAGATATGAAAGAAAAATAGAATGGAAAAGGTAAACTAGAACAACATTCACATAAGAAAGAAATAACAGACTATAAGTGCAAACAACATAGGAATCCTTGTGTGAAAAAACGTTGATCTCGACTTTGCGATTATATTAAAACTTTCTTGAAAAACATACACAACAAAAGATTACAATGGTTTCAACCCCTTCTCCCTTTTTGGGAGATATATTTATAGCATTTCCATCTTTCCCAAACGGAAATTTGGGAATCAAAATTGGTTACAATAAAGGGCGTGTTCTAACAGTTTCTTATGTGTCATTCTGATGTGGCTTGTATGAACGGATAGATAATGATATATGGAGTGTGGGATGAAGAGGCATAAGAGTTTCCCATACCCCCACCTGGCTGATGCTAACTGCACAGACCCCTCGGAGAGAACCGACTGTCGGGGCGAGCACATGACATCTGGAAAATCTCTCGTGGCACTGGCACCACCACTTCTACTGGGGTGGTGTGAGCTGGATGGCCCCATAGTGGTGGATGGTTTTCCATGTGTCGAAACCAGGGAGTGGCACAGCAACCATGTCATAAGCTTGCACTCGGAGCTCCATTTCTTCCGAGTATGAAGTCATAGGGACCTTGGGTCATGTGGTTTTAAAGTCAAACCATAACTCGAAATCACTGACCAACTTATCAAAGACAACCTTCCCTGATAACGCTTGTTCCATATCTTTGAATTTTTTGTGGTCTGACCGATAGTTGAACAGGAAATCCTTGTATTCCTTCTAAGATAGTAGAGGACCTCTCTCTTCCCAGAAAAAGGGGACTCCTTTGTTCGTCAATGTCTTGAACATCCGGAGGATCTCTCAGATTTTGTGGTTAGTGACTTCTATTTGGGCCTACACCGTCTCCATCATCCTATGTTTAGTTACCATCTTTCAGGCTCCAGAGATAACCGCAACCCAGTTTTGAAGACCGAGATTGTTAGAGGCTTCGTCTGATAAGGAGCTTAGATAAGTTATGGCTCGTTCTGCAATCTCTAAAGTTCTCTTGTTGATTTCAACTTCTACTTCCTGGACATGTTTTTTGGTTTCCTCAACATCTAATCCTAGGTCTATAAAAACATTAAGATAGGGTCGAAACTTGTCAGCTTCCATGATAATCTGGTCCCATATCATATTCTTCACACCTTGCAGTGCAAGTTTTTCATTCACTTGTTGGCTCAACTTACCATTTTGTTGGGTTAGTTCTTAGCATTTTTCTTCATATTGTTCTCTACCTTTTTTCTCTTTAACTCTTTCTTTTTTTAATTCTTCGATTTGTTGCTTCAGTTTGATGAGTTTGGTATCCTTTATGCCTACCTTTGACAATGCCTTGGAGAGAGAGCTGGTGTCTACTTCTTCAACCGCGCTCATGGGATGGATTTCCTTCTCTACGTTCTTTCTCTGGAGCTCACTTTCCTTTGCTGCTAGTCTAACTTTTAACTCTATCTCGCTGTTCCTCAGAAGTTGGACATCAGCTTCTCATTGCCTGTCTTTTTCCTCAAGCCTCAGTAGCTTATCTTGGCTGTCAACAAGCTTGGAATTCACTGTCTCTTTCTCCTTTTCAAATTCAGCCAATTCATCTGCTCGAGCGAGCTGAGAGCTGGGGATTCTCAACTTCTTTTTCAAAGCCTATATCTCTTTTTCTTTTTCATCGAGCAATTTCTGGAACATGCTTCCTTTCTGTCCACCTTCCTTCATTAGGATAGCTTCCTTCTGTAAATTGTTGATCTGGGATTTAAGTGCTTTGACCTCTGCTCTCGCTTTTCTTAACAGATTAGAATTTCTAGCCTTACCTTCCTCTAACTTGGACAATTGCATGCTAGTTTTAAGTAGTCTGTTATTCAATATGCCTCCAATCTCTTTGCTCAGATGTATAACATCAGAAATGGTAAAACATTTGAAAGGTTTACATTGACCTCGATCACCTTGCTCCCTTCTACCAAAGCTAAGCTGAGGGTATCAGTGGCATGATCCCGTACTGCTTTCAACACCACATTGGACTGAAGCAACTGTGAGGCTTCACGGTACAATTTTGTTATCTCCTCAAAGGTTTGGTCAGCTTTATCTCATTAAGACTTCAACCACTCTTCTTTGGATTCTTGTCTTCTTTTCCCTTCGAATATGTACTCTTGTATCTGCATTTTGGCCATCTTGGGCTCCACTTGCTACTGTATTTTTACTACCTTCTTCTTCTTTTCCTATCCCTTTTTAGCCTATACCAATTTTTGTCCGGGCTCTATTTTCATCCTTTTTAGCATGCTAGTAGTGTCCCCTTCTTCGATGTCCATGGCCTCAATACCCCCTCTCTTCATCGAAATCGTCGAGTAACTGAATAGCGATGAGTATTTACCCGCAATCACGACCACAACAGCCATCTCCTCCTAGGGGGAATTTGTTCTGGGTAACTACGAACCAATGTCCTATTCGGCACTGGTATCCATTGGGATAGTACTGGGGAAATCATCCCAATTCACTTTTTCTCTGAGTCCAGGGACCTCCGAGTGATCAAAGGGCCAGCATTTGTGGGTCGTTCTCCTCTTGGAGATAACCTGATGAGGGTCATATTTTATTGCTTGGTCTTGAGGAAACCCCATGTCTTTGAGAAATTTGGAGAATAGAGATAATGCAGCTCTGTTTCTGAGTGTATATGGTCCTAATCTCCAAGGAAAGACCAAATTCAAACACTTTTTGAAGTTCAAGAAGTGTTCTTCTTCGATGATGAGTTTTTGTTGGATTAACTCCAAATAGAAGATCCTGGGGGTCAGGAAAGCTGACGGGATGTATGGTGAATGCACAAAGCCATACAGTCTCATGGTTGTCCCAAACTCTGAGAGGAACCAGTCTCCTATCCTCATGCCTTTCGATAATTGCAGCATTTGCCTCATTTCAGGCAACACCATGGGTAGTCTTTCCTAGAAAAACACTTCATATATGTCGGCCATCGGCTGGTTCATGAATTTACTGTAGTTAGTGGCCATTTCAGTAGTGACTGCCAATTCTGGTAGCTACACGTCTTCATCATTGTGGGCTATGAAAATCCTCAGCAGAAAGGATTGGAACCTGAACGTTCAAGCATCGTGGAAGTTCGTTAACTGAGAACAGATGTTCTAGCTAAGAACTCATCAAATTTAAGGCAACAATACTAACTTGACTGTCCGAGCAATTTAGGTTCGGCCAGGAAGGTATCTAAAACGAATAAAAGACTCAACAATGACTCTGGGACATATGTGTTGGTATCTAAACCTAAGAACTTAATGGTCAAGATTATACACCACTGAGTCTCTTCATTGAATTGGCCAAGTTCAATAGGGTAAGATAGGTTGATGGGTTCACTATCAGGTTTAGAACAGGATTTCAAGAAAGCTTCCTTACTCTCAGTAAGAGACTCTCTAAAGCAGTGAATAATATCTTCTTCTCAGTAGTTTTGGGTCTGTTGGGCGAATTCATCAAAGATACCCAGGGTTTATTGGACGGTAGGGGATTTGATAGGGCAGAGAATTTTGGACTGGGACTTATCCATGATGACTCCTTCAATGACAGAGAAATTCTCTCTTCACCACTCGACAAACTCAGGGCACTGTGGGGTTGGAATAACAAAGAAAAAATGAAATAAAGACTTAAAAACACCGCAGGTATCCATACCTCAGTTCTTACGTTCTTCCAATTTTCCCCTGGTGGTTTCGATAGTTTCCCCCACTAGGAAGGTATCATAAACCTCAGAGTTTGCATCAAACAGACGCTCTTCCATATTCTGACTTGATTCCTCTGGTTCTATATCATCTCTTACCTCCACTACTTCCATTGAGACAATTTTCAAATAATGCTGAAAGAGTGTCAAGAGCCTACCTTGTCCCGTAGAGTGGTCCCCTGGCTGGTCCAAGTTGGCGCTTTGGATGTGATTTAGGTATTTGATAGCTTCGAGGTTTCAGGAAAAAACAAATCTTTGCAACTCCATGTGGGCCTTTATAGTTTTTTACACGTCATAGCTGTCGTGTATGTCTCGAGCAGTGTGCACCGTGGATTCACCCTCTGTATTCTCAGACCGTAGATCTGTGGGTTTCCTATTCCCACATGTGTTTTATATTTTGTGTGCATGCTGCCTAGCCGCCGATCGGGACCAACTTCTTCCACGACTGTCGATTTAAGCAGGCCCCACCCTTTTTCGTGCAGTGGAGTTTTGGTTTCCACCCGTGCTATTTTGGATTGTGAAATGAATTTTAGCCGTTGATCTACCTATGTTCGCGCTAGTGGCATTGATCAAAATGGCCTGTACTACTTTTTTCAATCCATGTTTGTGCCCAAGCTCCTTGCAAGTTTGGTATGTGAAATAGCTCACCTCCGTAGATCTTTTGGGCTCCAATATTGATCATCCGATGTGTCTGATATTTAACCCATTTCACAGGGATGGGGAGTGGATTTTGGTCGGGCGATTTCACCGTACGAAAAGATCTGACACTGTTGACATGCCTCTTGGCTGTTTTCAGTCATTGATCGGGAACCCTCTTTAACGCATCCAATACTTCCTTTAGCCTGATTTTCTCGATCTTTGAATCATCCTGCTACTGAGCGCCACCTTGGGTGAGCCATCAACCTCCTTTTGTTGCATATTCACCATTTCTCGATGCGATCATAGAAAATGAGAAACACCAATGCCCATCATTTTAATTGGGTGTTAACACACTCTCTGATGAAAGAGCGGGATTGAGTGGAAATGACATCGACTTGATCACTTCACTCTCCAAAGGAAGAGTGGGATCAATTATAGATGAAACTGAATTGATGAGGAATCAAGGGATAACTTTTTATTACTTGTTGGAATCACCTGTTGATGATCAGTAATATTTTCCAACCAACGAGAAGCTTCCTCCATGTTTTGACAAAGAAAAGTACGATGCATAGCCTTGCATATCAAACAAGGATACAATACTTTACCCTTACGAACTTTTACCAATGGGTCACTAGTTGAGGGAGTATCATCAACGTGATGATCAGAGGTTGATGACAAATATGGTTTGGATATTTTAGACCACTCTTATTGTACACGGGAGAGACCAGGACACTCCTTAAGAAGGTGGTCCCCCTTGCAAAGCTTACAAGGGAACTTGGGTTTTCTAAGTGTTCTCTTAGAACAGGCACCATCACAAGTAGATGGTTGCTGATTTTTCTCTTTCTTATCCTTCTTCTTCTTCTTATCCACATGACTACTAACCATAGGGATTCGGTCAAGCAAAGAAGAAGAAAGGGTTAAAACAACAACCAACGAATAAGGATTAGGTTTAGGTCGAACCTCTCCCAGAGGAGAGGTGACATTTGATACATTAGGTGGAACAGGAATTACCGAATTAGAAAGCCAGACTGGTAATCCTATAGTTAATCTAGGAAGATTTAAAGTGGCAATAAAGGGAGGACCAATAACTTCACTTGGATGGAATACAAAAGGTACAACTTGGAAAGTGACCTCTTGAGTAGTAGTCCCAGATTGGGATGTGTTGGCAAGCAACACCCTTCGGAGCATTTTTGAACATGAATAATTTCAAAATTGGTAATATTTTGATCGGCATTCGATATTACCACCTGGATCAACACTCATCTACAGATATTTTAGGAGTGTCCTCAAAATCTTTGATTCTGAAGGCACTCCCAATAGAAGTGTAATTGATTGATTGATTTACAGGGGTTAGCATCAATTATGTCAAATTTGAATCTCATGGTCTCAATCTCTCATTTCTTTTGATCATCTAGAGAATTATAATTTCAGAAGTTAGTAGCTCCTCATTTCATTCCATTGATCACTCATGCATGCTTGAAATTAAATGAATTTATTACTATTAATTCAAGCAAGCTCCTACATGGTGTGATAAGTGTTTCTGTTCAATTCCTATAGGAAACCTAATAAAGCTTCTTCACTTCTGAATTATTTATCTCAACATGTTTGTCATGAGGTTTAAAATTGTATTTAATATAATCTTCTTGAGCCACATATTGATATATGCTTATCCTTATTTCGAATTTTGTATTTGAGCTATTGTTAAAGATTATCATGAGGGGGAGCTAAGATTACTTTTAAATTTTTGATATAGGTTTGGTTATATTATAAATTGTTTCCCAATCATTATAACAATAACCTTGATTCTAAGTTCATCAATTATATCCTTAGTTGGTAACATTATTACGATTTTATTCGATGAATAGAGGATTGGTTATTGTAACCATTCAATGATGTTTTGAAATGATGAATTTTCTAGACTATCCCAACATTATGAAAATATCGATCAACGTTGAGGTTATGATTGAAATTAGGGTTTTGATATTTGTGTCACTTGAAAGTTGCCATCTGTCAATTTTCATTAGAGGAAATTTGGGGTCTAAAATGGGCCTCCTAAGGAAAATAATAAAATAATAGTTAAAATAATAAAATAATAGTTAAAATAATAAAATAATACTTATTAATTTTGGAGGAAGAATGAAAAAAACTACTTTTTGTGTTTGTATTTTCGACATATCTCCCTATGTATTTACTCAAATTCTTCGTTGGATGCGTAATTTAATTCCGCATCCAACGAGCTCTCCTGCTTGAAATTTGAGTAAAAAGACATGGAGATATGTCGAAAATACGAACAAAAAAAAGTAGTTTTCTTTTATGACAATTATGTCAATTCAACCATTATGGTGGACTCATTTTATTGAAATTATATTGGTTCTTGAATTCCAACTCACAAAATTTGTTGTTGGCATGTTTTCTTATAAGGCCCATTTTAGACCCCAAATTTCCTCTAATGAATCATGCAAACATCACACTTAAATAGTCACTCACTTGATCATCATGGTGTGGTAAGTTGTTTTTAAAATCTCATTTACTTGTCAACTCGCAGTATGATGACCTTGCAGGGGAATTTACAGAGCTTTGATAAAATAGGGCATTTTGGGGTGTTGGCAGAAATGCGTGGACTATGGGTAAATCGACTGTATGTTTCAGTCTGGTTTTCGAAAACCCTCAAAGTTTGTGTAACCACTGCCATGGCCCCGATGTCCAGGTTTGAACTCATAGGTGATGAGTATTTACATGATGCTCCTGAGTGTCATGAGGTAATACTTAAGTTTGGATGGATAGGGTTCTTACAGGGGTTTTCTGGGTTCAAAGTAGTAGTTTCCAAGGTGTTTGCAGAATCGTTTGATGGGGTTAATGCACAGGTTGGAGACATTGAATTAAAGCTGACTAAGGAATTTATTTCTCAAGCCATTGGGTTACCACAGACAAGTGAATGGTGGTACAAAGGAAAGCATTTAAAAAATGACTATTGGAAGGGGTTTCTTACTCCAACGCACCGGCAAACCAAATATAAATCCGGTTTCCCCTCCAGACTGCTAATGAAGAAATGGTGTGCTTTGTTGGAGCTGATCATCGGGTACGTTACCTATGAGGGTAGGATTTATAAAACTCAATTCTATCACCTCCAATTGTTGATGATATTTAAAGGACACCCTATCAATATGCCCTACTTTTTCTTGAATAGCCTAAACAAAATGGCCTACACTTATCAAACTAACGTAGGGGATAAGGAGAGGAGTTTATTCCATCATGGATTAATCAAAATTCTTGTGTCCTATCAGCTAGGAGAACTAGGGGAAACATGGGAATCCTTCCTCATGCATAATAGGTTTGGTGGAAATGAAGAATGGCCCAAACAGAGGCCTAGGGTTAGACGTAGGCATATAAAAAATGAGGAAACCGAGCCTGAACTAGAAGACTCTGGTTCTCAGGATAATTTGGGTGATGAAATATCCAAACCTAGCCAAACACTAAGTATCAATGATTTGAAGGTCAAGATTAAAACAAATTTTGAAGTTCCTGCTGATAATTCTCAAGCTTGAATGAGAAAACTGCCAATCACTGTATCTTATCAAAACAAGGATCTTCCTCACTCACAGGCTGACATAGTGCAGACACAGGCTAAAGACTAAACTAGCCGAGTGATGAGTAACATAGTTATACGTATGGCCACTCGTAGTATGACGGCTATCTTGTTTTCCAGTAGAAACCTGAGCATTGGGGATATCTCGATTGTTGAGGTAAGTGACTCCTTAGAACTTCTCCCTAATCCAGTTCCCATAGGCCCAACTATTCTGGATCTCAAATATGTGTCTTCCTTTGGAAATGATTCATGAACATGATATCGATCAAGAAATTGACCAGAGGCCTTATAGAGTCAACAAATGAATCATGAACATGATATCGATCAAGAAATTGACCAAAGGCCTTATAGAGTCAAGGAGGCTGAAGTTATCAAGATATATGCTATAGACGAATTCATAGGTTTAAAAGATGATCTAATATCTTGGATTAAGAAGTGGAATTTGTTAAGAGAAAGGAAGCTGGGATATAAGGAACAAGTTAAAAGGCTTCTGTTGGAGAACTGAAGGCTGAAAAAGCAGAATAAGATTGCCAAGATTAGAGTTGTCAAGTTCAAAGTTAAGTTAAATGAGGCAAGGAGAAGCATGCCAATTTGAATGTCCGTCGAATCAGTTCTAAAAGCTTGATATTTTGTTTTCTGCAATGAATTCCAAATTTTGTCTCATATTTTGAATCTTCAGTTATACATACAGATGATTTCGAATTGGTTCTCACAAGCTAGTAATATCTTGATTCTGTCCTTTTCTGGCTCTTAGTGCATGGCTTGATAATTAAATGGAGATATCTATAGAATTAAAAACTCTATAGACATCTCATTCATGTCTATATTGCATTTTGCTAAATAGGTTTTGTTGGACATTTACAAGTGTTAATGAAGTCATTTAGAAGGAGCTAGATGTCGTGCTATGTTTGTGGTTTTGGCTACATGGAGTTACTCATTGGAGGTTGTTTTGGGAATGCAACTGATTGTTGTTATGCTGTTTTTACACTTATGTTTCTAAGCATTACCAGTATGGATCATCAAATACAATGTCAACACTTTTGGAGAATATGATGCTGGATTTATCCAGTAAGTTATCCATTTTTGGGCACGTTATTCTTTCCCGATGGTTATATGACGACATGCCTGTGATTCTGGTCGTTCTTTGACCCATATTTGGATAAAATCCATGTGTTACCATAAAAATAGGAGATTTAGTTAAGTAGTTGTGGTTTGTAGTTCCCTTTATAAACAAATTCCAAACATAAGTAAAGGGTTCGATTCCTAAGACTTGTGGAGAACCAATATTTTACAGTGCTATACATTATATTCTATTGTGCTTGTCTTTTCTTTAGAACTGTTTCTAAAGATTATTGGATGCTACAAAATACTGAGGACCTTAGCTAAGTCTTTCAGTTATTTCATACTGTGCTAATGATGTTTCTCTTTTGTTAAATTTTAGTTTTCATATATATATCGTTATATTGAATGTGAAATCATTTTTTTTAATGGATCTCGAATGATTACATAGTTTTGAAATATGAATGATTCATTGTCATGTCGGAAGTGGGTGAATTTCTTCATGATTTTCTTTAGTTGATGATGAAATTGTGTTACATGAAGTAGTAACTGTGTAAGCTGACATTGTTTCGCCTTCATGTTAATATCTAATTATATCTATTATTTTGCAAGACTATGTTAAATTTATTTAATTACAGACTTCATTTTATGTTTAAATTATATTGTAATGGGATATTATCTTATTATGAGTTAATTTAGATTTGGTTCTATTGATTGTAGACTTCTCTAATAATGTAGAATTACAGATCATCTTATACATTGAGACCTGTTGTCAAACTAAAAATTCATGCTCTTAGCTGAGATAGACAGCCTGCATTTAGGTCATTCTAGGATAGAATTAGGAGCTACTATTTTTCTATACTTAGCTGAAGATAGTTTTCAATAGTAGTTAGTCATTAAGTTGAATTTATTTGATTTGTCAGACATTTGGTTAAGTAAGAATTACCATCTATATATAAAGAGACTCTCTTGTTTGAGAGCATACTATACAGGTAGCAGGGCCTTGGTCCTATGAGAGATAGTCATTCCAAACATACACAAGATTGCAGTAAGTTGATTGTGTGGGTTGTCTTTCCGTTTTTGGCCTGGGTCAGTATATTTGGCCAACAAATGGCGCTAGAAGGAGGGCCTGAGATTAAAGCTTAATGGCTGATCGATCACATAACTCTCCTACCAATAATCAACCTACTTCCTCCCTCACAAGTTTTGGAACATTGTCTACCTTGGTCTCTATATCACAACCCAAAACTATAAATACCCCTTTTTAAAATGTAGTTAGGACCATTATTGAAAGAGACCCAACTATCTCACCAGTTTCCCCAAAGCAAATAAGTCAAACATTAGAGGAATCGCGAAGAATCTTAACTAGAGCCTATTCTCGCCAAACAGGAATCCCTCCGATCAATTTCGAATTTCCAAGTAGAGCTCATTTTCAAACCTTGGCAGTGACTAAGCCAGCTGCTGATCCGATCGGGGAAGAGCCTCTTGAACCATTGAGAGGATCTCTTGATTATCACCTTAGTGATATTTTTGAGAGGAGTGGCTAGCCATAACACTTCCCAATGATTGTTGCCTTCAGGTGGATCCGACCTACCCCCTTCACCTACTGAATCACCACCTGATAGTCCCCGTGACCATAACAATGAGTCTTCTTCAGAACTAAAATCCAATCCAGACATGGGTGACCATGATTAGGGTAACCCTAATACTGATAGACCATGGTTATGATGCAGTTCCATTACTATGCCTAGACTACAGCATAAACTGCCCAAACACCCTGACAAACTGCTACCTAAGTTTGACCCAGATGATAAGGGCCTGGCTGAAAATCACATTGACCAATTCATCCTGGCTGTTCAGACTATGAATGTTCAGCATGAGGATGTCATATGTCAACTATTCCCTTTAACTTTTCAAGGAAAAGCTGTAGTTTGGTATTTTTCCCTAACTCAAGGATCCATCACTAGTTGGAGTGATTTTACTTAGGCATTCCTGAACAAGTTTGGTGAAGATAAAACCCCTGCTGTGTTAGCACTAGAATTGGCTAGAATTAAGATGGAGAGCAAAAAAAGGATAAAGGATTTCAATCAACATTTCCTTACTCTCTTGAATAAGATACCAGTAGCCTCCCAACCTTCAGAAGATATCATAATTGAGAATTATGCTTCAGCTTTACCTAAATACCTGGGTATGTTTGTGAAACAAGCTGGTAAAATCGCATTAGTTGAAACCTTCGAAGAAGAAATAAAGGTTGAAAAGAATTCATTAACGTTTGAACCAGAAAATAATGGCAAAATTGATGGTTCCCTTCGTAAACGCAACGAAACCCCTGCTAGAACCAACATGGTTAAAAGAGATGCTCTTGCTTTCGATGTAGAAAAATTACAACAAGCAATTAGGTCTCTTACAAATGAAGTGGTGATATTGAAATGAAACAACAGAGAAGGTACTTCAAAATGAGGGAATTTCAAAACTCCATACTAGCCTTTTACATCCACAAATGCCAGGAAAAACACTTCACATGAGATATCAACCAATGAGGAAGTTTTCAATACTATAAGAGTTGTTTATGCCTTACCTGATTCTTCAACTGATTAGGGGTCAGATGAAGAGCATGAATCTGAATAGCCTGGAACCAAAGAGGAAACTTCTAAAGATCCTCTCCCACTTAATTGCCATTTCTGGGATAGTTCATCCAAAGAAGGGGAGTCTAGTGATCATTCTATCTTTGTTAATCAGCACACCCATAATACAAGAAGTAAAGGGAATGTAGATTTGCAACTGTCATTAGCACCTAAAAACAGTCTCCAACCTTCAAATCAGAATCCTACCACCCAAGTTATAGACCTCCAATATGACATCATAGAAGTTCTCAAGAAACAGAGGGAAAATATCAGCATGTTTGATTTATTGAAAATTTACCCCATGCCTGGGGTTTCAATACTTTCAAACTTATCAACTCCATCAACCACCAAAACAAAGAATCAGCCCTCTATAGCTTCAGTCAATAACCTTGATCCTTCAACTAGAAAAATAGCAATAGGTTTTAATAGTAACATCAAAGCAGTCGCTGATAAAGATGCACTGAAAGGTAAGAACTCCAAATCTACAACTCCACCCTTTCTACTAATGTTTGAAATCTTCAACCAGAATGTTCATAACTGTATGATTCATTCTGGAGCTTCATCAAACGTTATTCCTTATTTGGTTTGTAAAAAGTTGAATGCCAATCCCACTCCTTGTGAAATTCAGATTAGCCAACTAGATCGGTCTAAGGTGAAAATTGTAGGAGAATTAAAAGGAGTAATGATCAGAATGGCCACATTCCACAGCTCTTCCAGCTTATTGATGTAGTGGTAGAAGACATACTAGATGTTTATGGGTTGTTTTTAAGTCATGACTGGTCTCAAGCCTTAAAAGGATACTTTTCAACTGATTGGTCACATTTGTGGTTACCTAAAAACGGGCGACCAAATCAGATCAGGATCGACAGAGAGAGGTACATGAAACACACAGTGACTGAGATAAACGCTCCCAATGAACCAGTTTTGTTTAGTGATTTTATCTGAGGAAACTATGGATACGATTATGATTCGGGGAGTTTTCCTGCACTTAAATCTGCATTTATCGATTCTGTAAATAAATCAGAAACTCTACATTGTGATTTTCGAGAAGCTGCCCCCAGTTTGACTAACACTGTGAATAATGTAAATGATGTAATTAGTTTTGCTGATAAGCCTTGGCATCTGTATTTTGACGAATCTAGATCAAAGGAAGGTGCAGGAGTAGGTTGCATGCTCCTAGACCATGCAGGAAACAAATTCATGCTATCTTGTAGGCTGGAATTTCTTTGCACAAATAACACGACCAAGTATGAGGCCCTCATACAGGGACTCAAGAAGGCGCTAGAATTAAAGGTTAAGGTTCTGATTGCATTTGGCGATTCTGAAATTATTGTTCGACAAGTCCGCAACTCCATTCATTGCTTATCTAGTCATTTGCAAAATTATCAAAAGGAGGTATGGAATTTAATTTCAACACTTGATGCCTTTAATATCAAATCCATTCCTTATTTTCAGAATCAGGAAGTTGACTTGTTGGCGAATGTAACTTCACGACTCATTCCTGCAGAAAATTTTTCCCCTAATGTTTTTTCTATTGAATTATTATTTAGACCGTCAATCCCAGATAAAATCACTAACTGGAGTGTCTTCAATGATGATTCACAGATTATTACCTTCTTAACAGGGGAAGATGCTTTTAAGGAATTGACAATTGATGAGATCACACATGATGAGGATCTACACAATTTCTTAGTAATCCACCCACCTCGTTCCATTGATCAATCTTTTGAACAGGTAAATTTGATCCCTACATCAGTTCTTAGGCTCGAAAATTTTTATGACTTGCATGATAAGTTCAAGGGAGTGCCTAATTGCAAGACAAACAGTTCCAACATGCGTTATGAAACCGTAAACTTAGGCATGGAAGCAAATACTCAAAATATCAATTTAGGATCAGACTACACCCCAAATGAGAAATCATCCTTCCTGAAACTGTTTAGTGAATTCAAGGACATATTTGCATGGTCCTACGATGATCTGAAGACTTTTGAGACCCAGATCATACAACACATAATCCCCATGAAATCTCAGTCAAAACCGTTCCAACAGAAACTAAGGAAAATGCACCCTGCCTTAGACCTAGTAGTAAAGAAAGAATTGAATAAATTGCTTATTGCCCGAATCATATTTCCTGTATGCCATGCACAGTCAGTGGCAAAACTTGTCCCCGTTAGGAAGAAGAATGGAGATATTCGGCTATGTGTATGTAATGCCCCGGTTTTGACCCCGTTACATTAAATGTACATGATGTATATATTGTAATGATCATGGTGCGGAGCTAAAGGCCAAGGCCCCACCATTGATCAGCAATGCTATGTTTTGGATTTGAATTTGTCACCGATGGTATATCGGGGCATGCGGCACATATTAAGTTTCAGCATCATGTAAATATGCATCCATAATAAAAACAAACACAACCAGCTACAGTCGCGGCAACCAAATCGAATGGGGCATGACTTTCTAAGGATAAGGGGGGGTGAAATATTTAGCCTATGGGCCAATGGGGAAAAGCCAAATGTCTATGAGAAAACCCATCAAGCTGTCAGCCACCTTTCTTGTCTTTTTCCCCAATCATTTATTTCTGCCAGAATGTGGTTGAGTTAGTTATTGCATGGAAGGGGAAGAGTATGGGCAACCAAATTTGAATTGGGCAGAGACCCATTTTTGAAAAATGTGTTCTGACTTCCCTAGCAGGAAAAATACCCAAAAACACAGGCCATTCTGCCATGCATTCACGTTTTTCAGTTTCCTCACGTTTTGGGAGCAACTGGAGATTTTCCTGTGTCTTTCTTTCCACGATTTTGGCTGTTAGCTTCATTTTTCCCATGGATTGGAGGTCGTTTTTGTAATGCCAGGTCCTGGGTTGTCTTCCTCACGTTTTTGGAGCTGCTAGTGCATTTTCCATTCATGTTTTTTGTGAATTCATGTGTTTTTACCATGGCTGGGAAGAGCCATTCACGTTTTTGACTGTCTCAGCAACTTTTGGGCCTCACGCACTGGCTATTTGGGTCGTTTTTCCCTGCTATGAGTTGGTTTCCCTGATGAGCTTCAGGACTGTGTGTTTTCCCCCATGTTGTGAGCCATTTTTGCTATTATGTATGGGGCTGTGCAATTCGTTTTCCCTGTTTAAGCTGTGAGAGCTGAATTAATTGCCGGAGTGCAATTGTTGGTTTTCAAACTGTGTGAGGAGTAAGGATTTTGGCTTGGTTTCTTGATAAACCTGGTGTTAGAAACCACACAGGCAGAACTAGAGGGCTGACCTTCTTCTCCATCACCCCTGAATAGCACTGGAAGGGAATGCAGGGCCTGAGGGACTGTGTAGCAGAGAAGGGACTGATTCCTTGTGTTGGGTGTGGATGGGTGTCTTAGAGGTCAGGCTAGTTTTGGTGTAGGTGTTCTTGGCTCTGTTACGAGCTCACCAGCTTAGAAAATTGCCTTCATCAGCTCCTTAATGGCCTGATAAACCCAACTTGGTTGGCTTGGCTATGTGTTTTTGTGTATCCTGGCTATGTGTAAGCCTGCTAGTTCCCTTATTCCTTGGAGAATCATGCCCAGCTCGGGGGTGGCAGCGTTGCTGAGAGATTGATGAGCACGTTGGCCTATGGTTGGGTGGAACGTTGCAGCGACGTAGCTGGTTGTGGAGCAAAGCTTTCATAAGATAAGTAATCTTGTTCATTTTACCTCTTCAATTCTATAATGACTGTTAATTAAATAGCAATGAACATGTTGAATGAATGCTTGCTCAAATGTATGATGTTTCCGCTGTGCAAGATGAATTAAGTCAGCTGTGTATGATGAACAATTGTATATGTGCACGTTTTTGCTTCAATGCATTCTACTTCAGCATTATGTTTTGCCATTTTACTTCCTGTACATGTTCATGAGGCTGTTAGTATGCTTGGATAATGCCATGGATCGCGTCCTCCTTGCCGGTCGGTGGCATGGGGACGTGACAGTGTATACTTTCGAAATTTAAATAGATCATTAGAGAAAGACAACTATCCTATCCTACCCATGGAACAAATCCTCCAAAAGGTGTCAGGTGCTTAGATGTTGTCTTTACTAGATGGTTTCTTTGGGTACAACCAGGTCTTAGTTTCTCCTTCATACTAGCTGAAAACCACTTTTATGACACCCTGGGGAACCTATGACTACAGGAAGATGCCCTTCGGATTGATAAACGCTAGGGCCACATTCCAAAGGGAAATGGATGCTTCTTTCAGAGGTATGATAAATCACTCTATCGTCATCTATTTGGATGACATCATGGTGTTTTCTAGAAACATAACTGATCACATCTCACACTTACGTAAAGTGCTTGAACATTGCAGGAATTTCGGTATTTCTCTTAACCCTAAAAAGACAATATTTGCAGTTTTGAAGGAATTTTTCTAGGGTTTGTAGTGTCAAAAGAAGGGATCATGATTGATCTAGAAAGAATAGAAGATATCTCTAGGATTCCTTTTCTTGCTACTATGAAATCCATGCAATCCTTCATGGAAAAGATAAATTTTGTAAGGAGATTTGTTCCAAGTTTCTTTGAAATTGTGCGCCAACTGCAGCATATGCTTAAGAAAGACGATAGTTTTTCATGGGGGGATAAAGAAAAGGAGTCATTTATCAGGATCAGAGAGGCCATAGCTGAGGCACCTGCACTCATGAGTCTTGACTTTAAGAAAGACTTTATTCTCTATACTTTTGCATCTGACATATCTTATGCAGCTATTCTTACTCAAAAGAACCAGCAGAAGGATGAAGTACCTATCTCCTTCATGAGCTCGAATTTAAAAGGAGCTGAACTGAACTACCACGAAGTGGATAAACAAGCTTTTGCTGTGTTGAAAGCAGTAAAACATTTCCGCCCTTATCTCCTTAAATCGAAAACCAAGGTAATTGTTCCATTTTCTGTTGTGAGAAATTTGCTAGTACAGAAGGACCATGGAGAAAAAAGGGCACATTGGATGGATTCTCTTTAGGAGTATGACCTTGAGATTAAACCCTCTCAAGTCATACGTGGTTTGGGATTGTGTAAACTGGTTGCCGAATCAGCACATATTCCTGCTAACCAGAATGACATACCTTTAGATGATGTCTTGCTACAGAAAGAAATTTGTTTTATCCCAGACCCGGCTAGCTCATGGTATATTGACATTTGCACTTAAATTAAAACTGGCAGTGCTCCAGATCATTTAGATCCAAGAAAGAAGAGAGAGGTAATATTTAAACCATCACCCTACCAATTCGTAAATAATGTTCTTTTCAGGAAAAATGTGGATGGAGTTTTGCTTCGTTGTCTAGAGAAGGAGGAATCTAATTTGGTTTTAACACAACTTCATGACTGACCTGCTGGTGGCCACTTCGGTGGTGATACTACTTCTCATAAAATTCTGAGATTAGGCTATTTTTGGCCAACCCTATTTAAATATTCCCATGCTTTTGTTAGAAGGTGCCAATATTGGTAGACCGCAGCTGGCTGAGTTAAAAAACTAGCACTTCCTTTATAGCCTGTGGTGGTGGACAGGATTTTCCAATAGTGGGGAATTGACATTGTTGGACCGATAAATCCCTCCTCCTCCCTTCAGTATAAGTACATCATAATTGCCACTAACTATTTTACTCGATGTTCTAAATCCAAACCCCTGCGGGTGGTTAATACAAATCAAATATTGCATTTTGTTGAAACTAACATAATCACCAGATTTGGAGTACCTGAATCTCTCGTGTTTGATAATGCATCTTATTTTTCTTCTGGATAATTAACTGAATTTGCACTAGAAAAGGGAATCATAATCAGGTATTTAGCAAATTACTACCCATAAGGTCATAATCAGGTATTTAGCAAATTACTACCCATAAGGAAATGGCCTTGCTGAATCAACAAATAAGAACTTGCTGAAAATTCTGAAAAGATCCATAGCTGAGCATCATAGGAATTGGCATATTGTTCTGTATCAAGCTCTATGGGCTGGTAGGGTTACCCCAAAATCATATGTTGGTAACTCTCCCTTATTTTTGGTATATGGAGTGGATGCTATCCTTCCCCCAAATATGTTTTTACCTTCATTACAGCTTGCACGAGCTGTACGAGAGACTGAGTGTTCAACCATTGAAGAAAGAATCAATATGTTGTTGAAGTTAGAAGAGGAAAGAGAAGATGCTAAGAAACATTTTGCAAAACACCAATAGATTTTTAAGTCATGGTTTGATCATGGCTTATCCTCGAATAGAGAACTACAAGTAGATGATCTGGTTTTGAAATGGGACAAAGCACATGAAGATAAAGGGGAGCATACCAAATTCCAACATCTTTGGTTAGGTCCATCTATGATAGCAGAAAAACTTGGTCCTAATACCTTCCGTTTACAGACTTTGCAAGGATATCTCGATACCCTCCCAGTAAATGGGCATATCCTTAAAAAGTACTTACAGTAATCTCACATCATCGAGTCATTTCCATTGTATATCCCCATTTGTGTAGTTTTCTGTACATAATTTTGGTTTCATTCTGATTTCTAGTTAGGATTTTTTATCTTATATTTACTGATTATTTTCTTTATCATCATCATCATGTTTACTCATTTGGAATTTCAGATGATAGGTCATGAAAATAATTCGATTCTTAGATCATTTAATGTACATAAGATTGCATTTTTCCTCAGTAAATAGTTGCTTCCTCCAACGCATCTCCTATTTTCAGCATGAAGCGTTTTGCATGGACTTAAGAGAAGAACTTGATAATGAAATGTGTCGAATAGAAGTGATTGAAATACATATTAGATCATAACCACTGATGATGTCTAGAAGTATCTGATGTCTCATAAGTGATCTGTTTTTAGACTTGTATTAGTTTTAGCCTCCACAAATTTTCTCTTAGCAATCCTTGATTGTTGTCTTTGGGTGTCCTCCTACATATCAATACCTCAGGGAATTTATTTACTGATTCCAATAGATGTCTACTAAGTTTGAAGATTCATTGAAGATATCTAGTCATTTTTAAAGCTGTCTTAAGAAGTCTATGGTTTTTCCCCTCATTTTCGTGAATACATTTGGTCACTTAGCCAAGGAAATACTCTTGAACTAAGGTGAATATGAAAAGGTTAATCAGGAAATAGGAGGTCTCATCATGAGCCGGTCTTTTTATGATCATAAATTCTATTGGAATGACATTGTCAAAAATTTGGTTACCAAGCCAATGACAGTGACTCTCAGTCAAATACCTGAGAGACAGGAAGTCTCATCATGAGCTGGCCTGATCAGTTTCTGGTAGGATTGGTGAATAAGGCTATCATTATTTGGTCACCAAGCTAAGATATTATTTCTGATTGATTCTTTTTATGTCTACCCCTGTGTATACGATTTGTATATATACTAACTTGTATTTTCTTTAAAAAAAAAAGAAAAAGAAAAAAAAAGGAGTATTGTCTGCTATTTTGCTTTAATGACGGGAAAGCCAACTGATGTTCTAAAGAAGACACATCTATACGGGTATTAGATAACCTGTATTTGGCCTTATAGATCTACATTGGAATTAAGTCATCTTACTTTACACTTTCCTGGGTTTGACTAGGACCAAGAACACTCAGCTAACAGTCATAGGTTTGTTTCAGAAATCTATTGAGGTATGGTTATATGTTCAGATTGGTTTGGATTTGGGATCACTTAGGCAGACATTTGATACTTTTAAGGCATTATTTTTTATTATCTAAAGTGTGAATGTTGTTTCAACAGAGATAACTGGTTCGGTCCCAGCATGTCGCCAATTGTTGGCAAGCAACACCCTTCGGAGCATTTTTGAACACGAATAATTTAAAAATTGGTAATCTTTTGATCGAAATTTGATATTACCACCTGGATCAACACTCATCTATAGATATTTTAGGATTTTCCTCATAATCTTTGATTCTGAAGGCACTCTCAATAGAAGCGTAATTGATTGATCAATTTACAGGGGTTAGCATCAGTTATGTCAAATTTGAATCTCATGGTCTCAATCTCTCATTTCTTTTGATAATCTAGAGAATTATAATCTTAGAAGTTAGTAGCTCCTAATGTCATTCCATTTATCACTCATGCATGCTTGAAATTAAATGAATTTATTACTATTAATTCAAGCAAGCTCCTACATGGTGTGATAACTGTTTCTATTCAATTCCTATTGGAAACCTAACAAAGCTTCTTCACTTCTGAATTATTTATCTCAACATGTTTGTCATAAGGTTTAAAAGTGTATTTAATTTAATCTTCTTGAGCCACATATTGCTATACGCTTATCCTTATTTCGAATTTTGTATTTGAGTTATCGTTAAATATTATCATCAGGGGGGCTCAGATGACTTTTAAAGTTTTGATATAGGTTTGGTTATATTATAAGTTGTTTCCCGATCATTATAACAATAACCTTGATCATAACTTCATCAATTATATCCTTAGTTGGTAACATTATTATGATTTTATTCGATGAATAGAGGATTGGTTATTGTAACCATTCAATGATATTTTGAAATGATGAATTTTCTAGACTATCCCAACATTATGAAAATATCGATCAGCGTTGAGGTTATGATTGAAATTAGGGTTTTGATATTAGTGTCACTTGAAAGTTCCCATCTATCGATTTTAATCATGTAAGCATCACACTTAAACAGTTGCTCACTTGATCATCATGGTGTTGTAAGTTGTTTTTCAAATCTCATTTGCTTGTCAACTTGCAGTATGATGACCTTGCAGGGGAATTTACAGTGCTTTGATAAAATAGGGCATTTTGGGGTGTTGGTGGAAATGCGTGGACTATGGGTAAATCGACTGTATGTTTCAGTCTGGTTTTCAAAAACCCTCAAATTTTGTGTAACCGCTGCCATGGCCTCAGTGTCCTGGTTTGAAATCATAGGTGATGAGTATTTGCATGCTGCTCCTGAGTGTCGTGAGGTAATACTTAAGTTTGGATGGCTAGGGTTCTTACAAGGGTTTTCTAGGTTCAATGTAGTAGTTTCCAAGGTGTTTGCAGAATCGTTTGATGGGGTTAATGCACAGGTTGGAGACATTGAATTAAAGTTGACTGAGAAATTTATTTCTCAAGCCATTGGGTTACCACAGACAGTTGAATGGTCGTACAAAGGCAAGCATTTAAAAAATGATGATTGGAAGGGGTTTCTTACTCCAGTGCACTGGCAAACCAAATATAAATTTGGTTTCCCCTCCAGACTACTAATGAAGAAATGGCGTGCTTTGCTGGAGCTGATCATCAGGTACATTACCTATGAGGGTAGGCTTTCTCAAACTCAATTCTATCACCTCCGATTGTTGATGATATTTAAAGGACACCCTGTCAATATGACCTACTTTTTCTCAAATAGCCTACACAAAATGGCCTGCACTTATCAAACTAACGTAGGGGATAAGGAGAGGAGTTTATTCCATCACAGACTAATCAAAATTCTTGTGTCCTATCAGCTAGGAGAACTAGGGGAAACATGAGAATCCTTTGTCATGCGTAATAGGTTTGGTGGAAATGGAGAATGGCCCAAACAGAGGCCTAGGGTCAGACGTAGGCGTATAAAAAATGAGGAAACCGAGCCTGAACTAGAAGAGTCTGGTTCTCAAAATAATTTGGGTGATGAAATATCCAAACCTAGCCAAACCCTAAGTATCAGTGATGTGAAGGTCAATATTGAAACAAATTCTGAAGTTCCTGCTGATAATTCTCAAGCTCAAATGAGAAAACCACCAATCATCGTATCTTGTCAAAACAAGGATCTTTCTTGCTCACAGGTTGACATAGTACAGACACAGGTTAAAGACCAAACTAGCTGAGTGATGAGTAACTGAGTTATACGTAGGACCACTCGCAATATGACGGCTTCCTTGTTTGCCAGAAGAAACCTGAGCATTGGGGATATCTCGGTTATTGAGGTAAGTGACTCCTTAGAACTTCACCCTAATCCAGTTCCCATAGGCCCAACTATTCTGGATCTCAAATATGTGTCTTCCTCGGGAAATGAGGTTGTTGACAATCAACAAATGAATCATGAACATGATATTGATCAAGAAATTGACCAGAGGCCTTATAGAGTCAAGGAGGCTGAAGTTATCAAGATATCTGCTATAGACGAAATCACAGGTTTAAAAAATGATCTAATCTCTTGGATTAAGAAGCGGAATTTGTTAAGAGAAAGGAAGATGAGATATAAGGAACAAGTTAAAAGGATTATGTTGGAGAACCGAAGGCTGAAAAAGCAGAATAAGATTGCCAAGATTAGAGCTGCGAAGTTCAAAGCTAAGTTAAATGAGGCAAGGAAAAGCACGCCAATTTGAGTGTCTGTCGAAGTAGTTCTAAAAGCTTGATATTTTGTTTTCTGCAATGAATTCCAAATTTTGTCTCATATTTTGAATCTTCAGTTATACATACAGATGATTTCGAATTGGTTCTCACAGGGTAGTAATATCTTGATTCTGTCCTTTTCTGGCTCTTAGTGCATGGTTTGATTATTAAATGAACATATCTGCAGAATTAAAAAATTTGCAGACATCTCATTCATGTCTATATTGCATTTTTATAAACAGTTTTTGTTGGACATTTACAGGTGTTAATGAAGTCATTCAGAAGAAGCTAGATGTCATGCTATGTTTATGGTTTTGGCTACATGGAGTTACTCATTGGAGGTTGTTTTGGGAATGCAACTGATTGTTGTTATGCTGTTTTTACACTTATGTTTCTAAGCATTACCAGTATGGATCATCAAATACAATGTCAACACTTTTGGAGAATATGATGCTGGATTTATCCAGTAAGTTATCCATTTTTGGGCACGTTATTCTTTCCCGATGGTTATATGACGACATGCCTATGATTCTAGTCGTTCTTTGACCCATATTTGGATAAAATCCATGTGTTACCATAAAAATAGGAGATTTAGTTAATTAGTTGTGGTTTGTAGTTCCCTTTATAAACAAATTCCAAATAGAAGTAAAGGGTTCGATTCCTAAGACTTGTGGAGAACCAATATTTTACAGTGCTATACATTATATTCTGTTGTGCTTGTCTTTTCTTTAGAACTATTTTTGAAGATTAATGGATGCTACAGAATACTGAGGACCTTAGCTAAGTCTTTCAGTTATTTCATACTGTGCTAATTATGTTTCTCTTTTGTCAAATTTTAGTTTTCATATATATATATCGTTATATTGTATGTGAAATCATTTTTTTAATGGATCTGGAATGATTACATAGTTTTGAAATATGAATGATTCGTTGTCATGTCGAAAGTGGGTGAATTTTTTCATGATTTTATTCAGTTGATGATGAAATTGTGTTACATGAAGTATTATTTGTGTAAGCTGACCTTGTTTTGCCTTCATGTTAAAATCTGATTATATCTGTTATTTTTCAAAACCGTGTTAAATTGATTTGATTACAGGCTTCATTTTATGTTTAAATTATATTGTAATGGGATATTATCTTATTATGAGTTAATTTAGATTTGTTTCTATTGATTGTATACTTCTCTAACAATGCAGAATTATAGATCATCTTATACATTGAGACCTATTGTCAAACTAAAAATTCATGCTCTCAGCTGAGATAGATAGCCTGCATTTAGGTCATTATAGGATAGAATTAGGAGCTACTATTTTTTTGTACTTAGCTTAAGATAGTTTTCAGTAGTATTTAGTCATTAAGTTGAATCTATTTGATTTGTTAGAAATTTGGTTAAGTAAGAATTACCTCTATATCTAAAGAGACTCTCTTGTTTGAGAGCATATTATACAAGCAGCAGGGCCTTGATCCTGTGAGAGAGAGTCATTCCAAACATACACAATATTGCAGTAAGTGGAGTGTGTGGGTTGTCTTTCCATTGTTGGCCTAGGTCAGTATATTTTGCCAACAAGATGCCATCTCTGAACTCTCTAATAATCCCCTTACTACCACACACAAGCAAGTACTACTCAAACTAAAAGGAATAAGCAAACATGTGAAAGGAGTGGATAAGAGTCAGGAACCTCATAAGACAGACCAAAAGGATAACTTAGATGGTTTGAGGATTCCTAAAAGGGTCTCCTGATATACACTAGGTACGTGGGAGCTCAAATCGGTAATAGTGCCGCATCTAATGCACAACCGTTCACAAGGGACCTTCATATATACAATCAAGTACGTGAAGTACCTTTCTATATACCTCAAGGGTACGTGAAAGGCCGTTCGATATACCGACGGTACGTGGAAGAAATGAACGAGTCCTGGGTTGTAGTGTGGACAAAGTAACAACAGCTCCTACATTTTATGACACCCGAACACTTCACTAAATTATCACTCAAATTGCTAAAAGTTTTAACCTAGTACTACCGTTAATTTTATCTTATGCGTTTAGGTGGAACCATGGAGTGAAAAATTGAATTTAAAGAAGATGCATACTGATGTATATGATAGTGCAAGTTTTCCTCTTCAATGAAATTCTACCTAAAAGAGGGAGAGATATTTACTTTTCTTTCCAAAATGCACACCCAAATGCAAATGAAATTCTATCTTTTCAAACGAAAAGTAAAATATCAATGCACCCCAAACAATATTTAAAGCAAAAAATAAAAAAGAGATCTAGAGAGCATCTAACATAAATAAAAAATGTTTCCTATCTTTTCATGCTTGAAAAAGATGCATAAAAACTTAATAGAAAGATGATTTCACTAACGTTTCCAAACAAAACTAACTCTAATGGACGCAAAGCTAAAAAACAGATATTTCTTCTTAATGAAAGTAAGATCTAGGATTTCAAACAATCATGCACAAAACAAGAAAATCATTCAACATGCTTGTGAATAAAGTAAGGGAGAGAGAAAACTAAAAGTTCTCTTTGAAATAGACAAGGAAATGAAGAACCAATCTTTCCTACCAAGCACTGAAATAATCAGCATGCAAAAGGAAACATGACTGACCCCAAGCAAAGAAACACTCAAAACAACATGGATCACTCATGCATTCCAAGTCCAAAACAAACCAAAGCCTACCCATGAAAATGAAATGTATATTTCCAATTCCAATGAATGATATCTATAGAAAAGAGAAAGAGGTTTCAAGCAAAGAAAAGATCTCAAAGGATAATCTATCTCTCAGCATGGATCTCAAGAAACATGAATTCTCTTTGAATGCAGAGCGAATATAACACTCAAAGTGACTACAGAATCTACAATTCATGGCCCCTCCCGGGCATGAGGGAGCATTTTTTTTCAAAAATACACTTCATTTTCATCAAAAAGTAAGCCAAAACACACAAAAATAAAAATACAAAGTCTAGAACAGGCTAGCACCACGTAGATGAAGCTGTTGATAGGCAGTTTTGAGGAAGAACCACTTCTTGCTCATTGGATTCAGGCGGTGGCACCGCCTATTGCTAACTGGACTCAGGTGGTGGCACCACTCCTTGCCAAAGGCACATTCACAGTTCTTTGTAATCACCTAGAACAGAAGGAGAGCGATAATTCAAGTTAAAAATTGATCAAATCAAGGTAAAGATTAATGAATTGACAGTAAAAAGGAGCATATAAAGTCAACATAGTTTTCATCTGAACAGATCTGAAAGTTTCAAACCAAAATTCACTAAGTCAGAAGGTAGATTTGACTGAAGAGAGTTGGAGATGGAGCCTGGATTCGAACAAGATTTCAAGAATTGAGGAAGACCAGATCAACTAAGATTTGCACTGTTCCCCAACAGAGTCGCCATATTTTTTTTCGGGAATATTGCACCTTCTACAGACATAAGTTGTTCCTTTGGTTTGAATGGTTTAGATCCAGAACAAATGAGTGAACGAAAAAGGCTAAAGACCTTCCCCAAATGTTGTAGACACCTGTGATACTGTTTCGATTGTGAACCTGTGTACCTACAAATAGATCAAACATGAAAACACATCAAAGCTACCAAAAAATCATCTACTTATCCATGTTAGTAACTAAGGAATCTAACAACATGTACATGTGAAATCAAAACAACAATAATGTGGGACGGAAACCATCTTTGCATTAAGAATGTATGGAGAAGCTTGCAACCATTGCCTTAGTGTCGAAATGCCCCTCCACGAGACAAACACTTCATCACCATAAGCTCCAACTTTGCTCTCTATGCTCTCCAATGACTTGGACTAGGTAGTCAATCCAACAGCATAACAATACCTCTATAGTTTTCCCCCTCAACTATGGATATGAGCTTGTATTTATAAGGCTCAATGGATAGGGATAGTTGAGAGAATTATGGGTGAGGTGGCTCTAATATCCTACCACGGGGGATCTTGAGCTCAAACTAACCCACAATGATAGGGATAAGGGAGGACATGAGGCTCAAGTTCTAGAAGCCTCAAGAAAATTCTCTTTTTCCCATTTTACCTAGGGTACCGCTTTTCTTCCCTTATGACAGATCAGTTTAGATGAGAACCACTTTTAGACCAAAGACCATAGGAGGTGGCACCACTTCTCGAAAATAGGATACATGTGGTGCTGAGCAAGGTACCACTCATTGACCATAGGGATAGTGCAATGCTAGGGTTTTTCAAGTAGAATTGACAAACAGATCAAGTTTCCACTCTAAGTGTTGGGATTAAGGGAAAACATGGAAGTTAAGGGTCTTATCACATGATGGTGAAAATATTTGGGTATAACACTATGTGTATGTATTAAGGCCTAAACCAAGATAGAGTGGTGAAACATTATCCTTAGTCCTAACATGTAACCTTTGAAACTCAATAGCCATGAATAAACCCTTAACCCACCACACACGGCCTCTATGCAGGATATTTGGCCTCTAAGTTGTAATATGGCACCATTAGAAGGTTTTTAACACCAAGGATGTATCATGGGACCATAGACATGGATAAGAGAGGAACCTAAGACTTAGTATCTAAAACAAAATTTTAGGCAGCATACTTCAAGAACAACATTTCCTTGAACCATTGCACTCCATCTCCTAAGAGTGTCGTTTTCCTCCAAGTTGTGATATGGGTAGGCAGGGCCAACAACATCAAGTTGAAACATCACACTTGTTCTCCCAAGGGTATCCCTGGCCACTAAGTGGAGATATGGGAACCGTTAGGATTTTTTAAGCACTAGGTTTAGGTGTTGAGGTATTAACCATGGTTGGTGTAGGAAGCTCATGCAATGAGAGATATATAGGAAAATTTTAGGCCTAAAGGTCTAGCAATGATGTCTCCAAACACTAAAGCTAACCTATCAAGGGGATATTTGTCCTTATAGTCCGAATATGGGCACTATTAAGTAGTTTTTGAGTATTAGGTATGGGTCTTGGATCCTTAGACATGGTTAAGGAATGGAAACTAGGAATTAGGACCTTAGAGAAGTATCTAGGTATCTATAGCCAAGAATGACATGTTGACCAACTACAATATACCTTTCCACAATATCTACTTTGGCCTATAAGTGGGGTTTTTTGTGAAGCAAAGATAATTTTAATACTAATTATATGTGTCAACACCTTGGACATGGTTGGGGAGAAAAGAGTGGTACTTAGGTCGTAAATGAAATTTTAGGTGTCTTTGGTTAAGAACAATGCCTACAACCACCACACATGACCCCCCAAGAAAATATTATTCATATAAGTGGGGATATTAGTACCATTAGAATTTTTTGAGAACCTGGTATGGGTATTGGGTGCCCTAGACATGTTTGAGGGAGAAAACTTGGGCCTTAATCCTTGAAAAAACCTCTTAAGAATACATGGCCAAGAAGAACAACTTGAATAAACACACATGGATTCTTGAGAGTATATTTAGAGTTTTACTAGGGATGTTTATGTCATTAGATGGTTTTGAATAGTAGCTAGGGTTCTTGAGGATCTATACATAATTAAGGAAGGAATCACATGCCTTATTCCCTAAAGGATGCTTTGAGGTATCCAGAGCCATGAACAATACTTTAAAGAAACACACATCATTATCCTATCATATACTTGGCCTCAAAGAGAGGATGTTATCAACTTTAGGAGGTTTTGAGAATTAGATACAATTTTAGTGGTATTAGAATTAATGTGAAAGGATGAAACCCAAGACTTATCCCTTAAACGAAGCTCTAGGAACACAAGGCCAATACTAATGTCTCAATGTATAATACCTTCAGATGGTATATTTTCCCTCAAATTGAGATATGTGTGCCATTATGAGTTTTTTAGCACTAGGTTTGGGTACTAGGGACTTGATCATGGACATGGTGATAATCTATGAATTATAATTCCTTAAAGAACTATGCATGAATTCATAGAGGTATCCATTGTACTATGTAACTAAGTCTTGTGTCCATGAGGCCTTTGACATTGTTAGTGGAGGATACATCAACCTTTTCCCCTAAAGTAATCTTGTAGCCATCTAGGAGTAAGAATTTTTCCTCCACCAACCACACACTACCTCGTAGTTTCTATAATTCCCCTATAATTGAGGATGTTGTTACCATTGTGTGGTGTTAAGTAGTATGTACATGTATTAATCCCTTGGGAATTATGTTTCTTTGAAGAAGACCATGTTTTTTTCCTTAAAGAAATTGTTGAGGCATCTAGATCCATGAAAACTACCTAAAAAACCATTGATTACTTCAGAGGGATATATATGGAACTAGGTATATAGGTCTTGTGGATTTGCACAAGGTTAGTGGAGGTGACATCAATCTTGATCTCTAAATGACTCTTCTATCGATATAAGGTTAAGAATATTTCCTCAACTAAAAACACATGGCCTCTTAAGGGTATCATGAGCCTATGATTGATTATGTCATTCCATTATGTAGTTTTGAGTAGTATCTACATGTCTCAGGGCCTTGCAAAATATGTGTTAGGGAAAATAACCTTGTCTTGGAACTAAGGAAATAATTGGGGCATATAGAGTGATGAAAATTCATAGAGAACTATCCATCACCTTGCATGGATATCCATGCCACTATGTATCCATGTCTTGTGGCCTTGGACATAGTTAAGGGAGGATACTTGAACCTATGTCCCTAAGGGAATCTTATAGCCATCCAAGGACAGAAAGATCACCTCAACCATTTAAACATGGCCTCTTGAGGGTGTGATTGTAATATGATTGAGGATATTAATGCCATTATGTGATTTTGAGAAGTATGTAGGTGGATTAGTACCTTGGCAATGATTATATAAATAAGAAGACAATGCCTTTGGCTGTAAATAAACCATTGAGTAATATAGAGCCATCAGAAATGCCTCCAAGAACCATGCATGACTTTGCAAGGGCGTCCATTGATATTTGTATCTAGTTGTTGGGGCCTCGAGGTCTTGAACATAGTCAGTGGAAGAAACATGGACCTTGGTCCTTAATAAATATTCTATCCATCCAAGAATTAGAAGGTTTCCTCCACCAACCACACATGGTCTCATGATACCAACCACACATGGCCTCATTGGCCTATGATTAAGGATGACAATTTTGTTATGTGGGTTTGAAAAAAATGTATGTGTCTCGATGCCTTGGGAATGAAATTCTAGGGGAAATATCATGAATTTATCCCTAAAGAAACCATCATAGGCATCCAAACCCATGAACAATGTCTTAAAGCACCATGCATGGCTTTACAAGGGTATCCATGGAACAAGGTATACAAGTCTTGGGGACTTGGGGAATTGGTCATGGCCATAGGAGGATGCATGAAGCTCAAGACCTAAAGAAATCTTCTCGCCATCGAGGGATAAGAAGGTTGTATCCGCCAACAATACATGGCATTTTGAGGGCCATTAACCTATGATTGAGGAAGTCGTGAAAAATAAGGTGTTTTGAGGTGTGTGTACATGTATAGAGGTGCTGGGAATGAATTTCTAGGGAGGAATACCATGCTTCTGTCCCTAAAGAAATAATTTAGGATTCCATAGCCATGAAAAATGCCTCAAAGAACCACACATGAATTTGGAATCATATACATGGCATTATGTATCTAGGCCTTATGGCCTTAGGGAACATGACATGGTCAATGAAAGAGACCTAAACATAGGACCCTGAATGAAGCTTCTAGACATCCATTTCTAAGAAGGATGCCTCCACCAACCACATATGGCCTTTTGAGGATATCATTGGTATATGATTAGGGATGTTGATGCCATTAGGTGGTTTTGAGAAATAGACACATGTCTCAAGGACTTGGGAATGAAACCCTATATAAGAGTACCATGCCTTTGACCCTAAGAAAATCATTTAGGTATCCAAATCCATTAATAATGCCAAAAAGCACCACACATGTATTCAAAGTGTATCCATGGAGATATGCATCCAAGTCATTAGGACTAGGGGATTGGACAAGGTCAAGGGAAGATACCTGAACCTTAGGCCCTAAAGGAATGTTCTATCCATCCAAGGATAATAAGGATATGTCAACCAACCACACATAGCCTCATGAATATAGCACTAGATTATGATTGAGTATGTTAGTACAATTATATGATTTTGAGTCATATCTACTTCTGTTAAGGCCTTGTGAATTATATTCTAGTGAAGAAGACTATGTGTTTGGCCCTTAATTAATTCTTAGGGAATTTAGATCCATGAACAGTGTGTTAAGGCATCATGCATAAATTCATATGGGTATCCATGACACTAGGTATCTAGGTGTTAGGAATCAGTTTCAACCCTTCTCTTAATTTCGCTAGTATATTGTTGTTGGACACATATGATTTGTATGTCATCCCGTGAGTATATTGTATTATCCCACATTCAAGGGGAGTAATGGTTGTTTATATTGAACTTAGTATATAAGTATTTGTTGAGGCCAATGAAAGAATCCACAAGTTATTTGTATTGATCTTGCTCAAAGTAGGTTCTCCCCTCGAAGTTTCCTACGATCAATAAAATTCCTTTTGTGTTCTCATATTTATGTTATATCATGCATTTTCATTATTTATTGCAGGAGGTTTCTCTCACTAGGTTTTCTTCCTTGGGGCCTTAGACATGGTTAATAGAGGACACTTGATCCTTGATCTCTAAAGGAACATTCTATCCATTTAAGGTTAAGGAGGAGGTCTCCACCAACTACAAATGACCACTTGATGTATTATTAGCCTATGATTTAGGATGTTGGTGACAACAAGCTATTTTGAGTAGTATGTAGGTATCTCAAAGCCTTGGAAATGATGTTCTAAGGATGAAGACCATGCCTTTGGTTGTAAATAAATTGTTGAGGCATTCAAATCCATGAACATTACCTCAAAGCACCATGCATTACTTTGGAGTGGTATCTATAGTACTATGTATTTGGATGTTGTGGCCTTAGGGCCTTGGACATGATTAGTGGAGGAGACCTAAACCTCGGGATCTAAAGGAATATTCTATATATTTATAACTAAGTAGGTTTCCTCCCTCAAATACACATGGAATATTGAGGGTATCATTGGCCTATGATTCAGGATGTTGGTGAAATTAAGTGGCTTGATAATTATGAAGGTGTCCTAGAGCCTTCAAAATGGAATTATGGGGATGAATACCATACCTTTGGCTCTAAACAAACTATTGAGGCATCTAGATCCATTAAAAATTGCTCAAAGAACCACACATTACTTTTCATTGGTATTGATGGTGCTATGTATCTAGGGCTTGTGGTCCTAGGGCCCTAGATATGGTAATGGAGGAGATCAACAACTCAAGCCCTAAATGAATCTTCTAACCATCTAGCGTTAAGAAGGTTTCCTACACCAAAAATAGGTGGTCTCTTGAGGGTATCATTGGAACATGATGGATAATGGTTGTTCCATAAGGTGACTTTGAGAAAGATGTAAACATACTCAGACATTGGGAATGGATTTCTAGGGGAGTAGACCATTCCTTTGGTCCTAAAGGAACCATTGTTGCATTAAGAGATATTCATACCATTAGGGGATTTTAAACAGTAATAATCATGACTGAAGGTCTGTGGCATGTGGAAAACACCAAATCCTCATTCCTTAAAGGAATATTATATTCATCTTTGTCCAAGAAAAATGACTATAAATACCACACATGACCTCTTGATGGATTCATTTGCATTTTAGTGGGATTCAATTATCACTTTTTGAGCTCTAAGTAATGATCTAGAGTACCTTGACATTGTTAATTTAGGGTAGGAAACTAGGTCCTTAATCCATAAAGGAAGATCTTAGGCATCTAATCCAAAGAATGCCATCCCAAACAAGCACACATGGCCTCTAGGAGGGTATATGTATCGAATTAGGTGGGTTTTTATAGTAGGTATAATTCTTCGCGCCCTACAGATTATTAAGGGATGAATCCCATGGCTAATAACATAAAATAATTTTTCAAGAATCTAATTCCTAAATTATGCATTGAAGCACCACACTCGACCTCCAACAAAATCCTTTCCCTCCAAGTGGGCATGTTATTTCCTTTAGAAGGTTTGCATCATTACGTAAGAATCTTGGTTCCTTGACATGTTCATGGATGAAAACAAAATCCATGACCACTAAAAGAATCTTCCAGGAACCCAAGAATAAATGACACCTTGAACCACCACTCATGGTATCTGAAGAGTGTCTCTATCCTACAAGTTATGGGCATATCATTATTATTATGAGGTTTAAGACTAGGATTTAGGGCCCTAGACATTCTTAAAATAAGAAATGTTGGTACTATTCCCTAAAAAAATATTTTAGGTGTAAAAGGCTAAGAAAAACACCTTGAAGAATCACTTGTGACCTCTTATGATATATTTATTTTTAAGTGGAGAAATGTATGCCATTAGGACATTTTAAGCACTAGGTATGGATGTAAGCACCCTAAACATGGCTAGTAGAGAAAAATCATGTCTTGAGTTGTAAGGAATTTTCCTAAGCATTCAAATCCATGATCAATGCCTTAAGGAACAATGCTTGACCTCTCAAGGGAATCCTTTTTATTTGGCTATGGATCTCCATGCAATAGTAATATTCGTGCACTAGGTAGGGTCCTTGGGGAATTGACATAGTAAAGGGAGGAATAATAGGGCTCATGCCATAAAAAATATTTTATGCATCTATGAGAAAGAAATATGTCTCAAACCACAACATGCCCATAAGCTTTAGCGAAGGGATGGCATCAAGCTAGGGAGATAACTTGGGCCTTAGTTCCTGAAAAAAATAGGGATGAAAGGATAAGAGGGAAAACTTAAACCACCACATATGATATATAAAGGGGATATATGCTCCATGATGATAATGTTCCACAGATGATGATGATGTTGATGATGTTGATGCAGTCATTGAAAACTTCCTATCACATGTAGACTCACCAATCCATTATAGAGTTGTTGTTTTTGTTGTTGTTGTTACATAATACATTCCATGTTAAGAGGGAGTGTTAAAGAAATGTAACTCCAGAAGATACCATATTTTGTACTTCTATTCTTATTCCTCCTTTCAAATATGTTGTTCCTCCGATCGGGGATGTCATTGATGTAATTGGTCATGTAAATTCTTGAGGTAAGACCTTCATTGTAAGTCCAGTCAGTAGTAGCCACAAAAGTATTATTAAAATGTTATTTTGAGTCTCCCAAGACAATTCGGCCTTGGTTGAGAGGAGAAATCAGCCTTGTTTGGTTATTAGGCTTCTCAACTGATCTATATAAATAGGTGAGGTGCCTCCCTCATTTTGAGACACTCAACACTCAAGCAAGTTCACTAGAGAGAGAAAGAGAAGTTCATTTGAGAGAGAGGAAGAAGCTAGCATTATTTCTGGGGTCTTACACTATTCTTGGTTGAATTCTATATCAAGGAATTTTTGTTGGGTTTTCTCCCCCACGAGGGTTTCCAAAGATAAATATTTGTGTTCTCTTTTGTTCTGTTGTGTTTGTCATTCTTTCAATGATCCTTTTGTTTTGGCATAACAACTCTTAAAATATTAACAATCTGCTTAGTAATCTATTTTCTTATTTAACATGCATTTTCCCCATGTGTCATTCATCTTAACCATTCGATCAAATGGGCATTGACGGTGATCCGTTCTTTTTTATCTAGATCCTGATTACAAACTCACAATCACCTAAACCTGTGACTTTGAATCCTTCATGTTCTATGCCTTTTAAACTAATCCATGGGTTGTATAACAAGAATTTTGAAGACTAAGGAGCCTTGGAAATTTCCCTATACTAACAGGTGGAGAATAACTTAGGAAAATTTAATTGTTCTTATTTCTAAAATGTTTTGAATTCAAATTATTGCCACCTTTCAAAGCCTCATATGATATGAAACAATTATAATTAAAAAAATGTTTATGCCCATATTAATGCCATAGATTTTAAGAAAGATAATCTATTAGAAAATTTTGGAATGAATTATTTCAGCACATTCTTTTCAATTAGTTTCGTGAAGTTAACTTAAAACAATATAAAAAGCATCATGACGAAGTACTATATATATTATATGCTATATATGAATATTATATAAGTTATATATGAATATTGATTATGTAATACGTAGGGTCATTCTTGTGGTTGTGTCCTCTATGAGTGGGTAATTCTACTATTATTTACACTGCCCTTATCCCTATTACGTGTATTTCTTATTGAATATAATTATTATTTTTCGTACTTGACTACATTACCTTGTGCCTTTACCTGTGTATACTTTAATTGTAGGACATGATTTCCTTCTTATTCTTCCTTTGTTTGGAATCTAAATTCAAGTTCATAATATAATGCTTATCCATTATTTTCCATCAGTGCCTTGGTGTCTCTTGTGGAATTTGTTTAGTGTTTTCAATATTCAAAGTGCTACCCCTCAAATGAAACACAACTTAAATCCTTGCAGTTTCATTTGTGTAAGGACAAAAACTACTTTGGCAAATTTCCTATCGTTTCTTAAACCTTGACATTATATTGCCCTGTTATTGATATGCATGGATGCAATCATGTACATAATTGACTCCTAAAACCAAATTCGGGGGAATGTTACCACATGACAGTGAATAAAGGCATAGTTGAATGTTTTGAAAAGGAAAGAATGTGATTATGGCACTTAAGAAGAATTTGTTGTTTTCCATTTACTAGTGAAAGAATGGAATTAGTAAAACAATAGATTGGTTAGATAAAAGGAAAGTATTACTCTTAGTAAGGTAAAAATTATTCATAATATCAATTATTTGTTCTCCATTGTTTTATCTCATGGTATAATTTGGATAGATCTATAAAAAAGTGACATGTTGGGGTGACAATTAGTATAATTTTACATTGTTTGTATGTTGAATTTTATGTTGAATATGAAGGGCCAAGACATTGTAAGGATTGTAGACGAGCCATATGGTAAAATGTGAGGTAGACACAAAGGGCCAATTTGTATAGCTTATAAGGATAAAGGGATACAACTTATCTTCATTTGTTCCAACTATGAGGATAGAGATAATGAAATTGATTCTATCATTATACATGAATTGGTGGAAATTTGAAATGTTATGGTTCACATATTGTCTATACATTTGACACATATTGTTGAGGTGCAATAAGTATCTTTGAATATGGAAATGGATTTGAAAGTAAATCTAATATAGATGCATAGGATTTGAAAATGAATGTAATATACATGGTGTGTTCCCAAAACATAAATCATAACTCATAATATAATGCTTATCAATTATTTTACATCAATGCATTTTGCATTTTGTGTCTCTTGGGGAATTTGTTTAGTGCTTTTAATATTCAAAGTGTCACCCTTCAAATGAAACATGCCTTAAACGCTTGTAGTTTCATTTGTATAATAAGGACAACAACAACTTTGGAAATTTTTATGTGGTTTCTGAAACATGAACAATATGTTTCTACAATTATTATGTATAGCCCTATTATTGATATGCATGGATGAACATAAATGACTACTGAAACTAGATTTGGGGAATGTTACTGCATGACATTGAATACATGCATAGTTGAATATTCTAACAAGGAAAGAACGTGAGTATACACTAGAGAAGAATTTGTTGTTTTCCACTTACTATTGAAAGCGTGGAATTAGGAAAACAAAAGACTGGTAAGATAAAAGGAAAATAATACACGCAAGAAGGTAAAAATTAGCATATGCAATATCAATGAAGTTTTCTCCGCTGTTTTATTTGCATGGTATAATTTGGATAGATCTAAAAAAAAGTGACATGTTGGGGTGACTATTAGTATTTACATTGTCCGATTGTTGAATTCCAGGTTGAATATGAAGGTCCAAGACATTGTAAAGATTCTAGGGAAGCCGGATGGTAAAATGGAAGGTGGGTGCGGATGGCCAATTTCTATAGCTTATAAGGATAAAGAGATACAACTTAACTTAATTGGTTCCAAATAGGGAGAAAAATATAATGAAATTGATTACCAACACTATACATGAACCAATGGAAGTTTTGAAACGTTATGGTTCAGATGATGTCTAAACATTTGACACATATTTTTGAGGTGTGATAAGTTTCTTTGAATTTGGCATTGGATTTGAAAATGATTGTAATATAGCCGATGTGTTCACAAAACATGAATCGTAGCGTAAAATAGTGCAATTGTAATTAAGAAAGTTAACATAAGTAATGTGATGCAATAATTTCCTACTAAGGGCCTGCACTGTGAGGAGCTCAGTGAATGATGAAGATAAACATAGAAGAAAATTTGCATTGGTAATAATTAGATTAAATAGAGAACTAACAACACAGTTTCAGAACTATCAATGTTGTTTCAAGATTGTAACTAATCCTTGGATTTCCCTAGAATGTTTAAACTACAGAGAGAATGATAGAAACATTGTTGAAAAGAATCCCTAATTTCACCAACACTTGTATGCAACTAAGGACAACAATTTTCCAAGCATTGTTCTAACATAAAACACGTTTTATGTTATTCAAAGGAGAGGATGAAGGTGACAAATGAGATGTCTGCAATAAGACATGAAGCAAAGTAAGTTAATAATCAACATATTCAACAAGACAACCTAAATTCAAATATCATAGTTGTTGGACATTGTAATAAACAAGGGGAGACATACAACTTTGCTTGGAATGTTGTTGGTGTGATGGATTTAGAAAAACTAAGTAATGGATTTGATCTCATAAATGGATCTTAAATGAAAGGATCTTTTGGATTGACCCACTAATTGAGACACGTTGGACCCAAACTGCTACTTGTTTAAAATTAGAGAGTCCATGAAAATTAGTAATGTCAATATGTGGAAACTAGGACTCATGCTTAAACCATGAAAATGGATGGAGGAAATAGATGAGTGAATCTTCAAAAATAGTACCTTCTATTCTAGGTAGATTGAAAACTCTGTATCGGTAATTATGCAACTTGCAAATGGCTTGAGTTCATTGAAAACATTGTGCTTGATCAGTAATCTAATAGCAGGGAGTACACATAAAAATGTTTTTATTTGTTGGCTTCATCTTAATTAGCTTCTAAGAATTCACCTAACTATGGGTGTTTCCATTGGTTTGCTTGAGTGGTCATTCCCTGTGTACATGGTAGTAGGTACACATTGTACTTCTTCCTTGTTCATGTACTAAGGTGGTTCCTTAATGCTCTGAAGGAATTGTATTCATAGGTTGTAATCATCATAACTAAGCATGTATCATAATCAAAGTCTGATATGTGTCAAGCAGTTTTGTATACAGACTTCATTAAGAATTCTAATCTTGAATTTTGGATTTCCATCCTTATTCCAACCAATTAGTGTAATTATTTCAATTTACTGCTATGTGAGCTTGTACAAAATGTGTTTCATCATTCACTTGGAAGCAAAACATGGTAAGCACTATAAGAAAAAAATTTACATTGCACGTTTTTATGGGAAATAACAGAATGATTTTCTCAAGTTGTCATCTAGCTGAATGATTGCTCTGTAATATATCATTCATCTGTATTAATCAATGTTATAGATTTTCCAGGACATGGGTGCAAAAGGATTGGTAGAGGCTTCGCCCAAATTTGCAGGAAACAATAGGTTGGGAGAAACAATAATATATATTCAAAAATGTAAAAATTAATTAAAAGACAATAAAAAGTGATCCATTTGAAAGAAAACCAATTTCCTATCCAATATAGTGTACAAATTCAGACTTCAACAAACATTTCAATGAAACATGGGTTAATATTTAACATTCTTACAATTTATAATTAATAAATCCAATAATCTAGTTACATCAATGAATGATGGATAACTAAATTATATTGTTGAGAATTATCCAACATTGTAGAGGGTTGTTGATCCAGAGAGTTTGACTTCTGAAATCCCATATTCAAATTGATTGATAGAGAGGGTGACAAATCCTGCTGAGGGAGAAATTGTGAAGGTAAGCCTTTCTAGAAGGTGATTATTGAATCAAGTTGATTCAACTCTTACAAACCCTGGGATTCAACCTTTGGCCCTGAAAATGTTGTATTGACAAATACCTTTGTAGAGTTATAAGGATGGAACTGGAAAACTGTGATAGTGCCTGACTGGATGCATCCTAGCATCTTTTTTCTTGCACAAAATGAACATTTGGATTTGGTGCATCTCACAACCTCATTCTAGAAGTTGCATATGTATTTACCAGGTGTGGTTTTTGAGATTGTATCATTGCTTACTATTAATCATATATGTTAATAATTGATTGTTTACTCTATTGTATATGTTAATAATTGATTGTTTACTAAGTAGAGTTAAGACAATTGTGAAATATTGCATGCCAAAGAAACTATTCAAGGAAGCTACACAACAAATTAAGGTTGAATCTAAGATGTTGAAAGATGGATAGAACATCACACTAAATAAGATTACATATTTTTGCAATTATTTCAAGACCTTTCCTTTTATTTTACAAAGCAATCAACAAAAAAATCCTTAAATCCCTTCTTGTAGTGAATTTTTGTATCTCTCCAAGCTCCAATATTGTACCCCTTTTGATACTAAGGAGATAATAAAAAGAAGAACAATACTACAATATCTTTCGAGTGATCAAGAGACAATGAGGATAAAACACATTTCATTTTCCCACTTATCCATTGAAATAGATCAATACAATTGGTTCATTATGTAATACATGGGAAGGCTCATTCCCATTACATTAAGGAATTCATTATTACACTAGTGCAAAATGAGGAATTAGCTAACAGGTAACTAGAAATTCTTGTCATCATAGGTTTTTCAAGTGATTTACTACTAAATATGAGCAATTTTGATTGACCCAATTATAAATAATTAAAATTAATGACTAATTTAGTCACTAGTTAACAAATATGACTTGATAATAAGTGACAGAGTTAAAAATGACTAACATAAATGACCAATTTAGTCATGGCATAAAAAATGACTATCTAGAAGAATATGAATTAGTCTTTTATGTTAGTCATTTTTAATTGTGTCACTCCTACAATATTGGAAAATTTCAATTGTGACAATGAAGTGTTACAATTTAAACTTTTATAAATTGTCTACCTTCTATCTCCAACCATGTGTAGATTAACAATTCTGAATCCAAAATGGAATTTGTGGGGTTGGGAATATTTAGTGTTTTTTCTAGGTGGGGATAATGTTATGGTTTTGTGGATTATTGTAGGTGATGTGCGCTAGACGTTCATGTCCACCCCGGCAATATAAAATTACAAATTTGACAATGAATTTGTACATTTTAGTGAATTTTAACACTACAAATAGATTCAAGGGGTCCCTAAATCCACATGCAGTGTAAACATTCAGTAAAATTGTACTAATTCTCATGTAGATTGATTCATGAATGACCCCCTCTATCACTTGACAAGTACAATTTCTTCTTTCAAGACATCTAATGTACTAGAGGCAAAGTCGAGTTTCAGATATTTTCCATTTCTCGCTCTGTGCATTATCATGTCCTATTTTTTATACCATCACATTTAGCTCATCACACTGGCTATGCCTGTATCTCGTTTGACAAAACTGTCATCGTTTGACCCTTTTGATACTTGGTTGAAGTTTCAACATGCAAGAGTTTTTTATGTCTTATTAGTGAAATTCACCAAGTTTGAGTCCTTTTTTAATTCATTGGTTTTATTTGTTTGCTAGTCTTCTCATCATGCCTATGTTCAAAATGTCCAAAATTTTCCCTTAGTACCTCTTTGCAGAAACAACCAATGGCCTTTTTTTTAAATAAAAAAAGAACCATAGAACTCCCTTACATGTCTACAACATCAATGCATCGATAAATCTTGATTTGAATTATGCAATATCCATGCTCAGTCCCCAAGTCTACCCCCCTCTCTCTGCAGATGAAACTGGAATGACTCTAATGTCCAGAAATTGAAGGCGATGGTGCTACTACTACCATGATTGCATCGAGTCCAGTCTCCATAAATCACATTAAATGTTCACGATGTCTTAGAAGGTTCAAGCATTCAGATAGGATGTCTTTTAAATTTCCATCCACCTCATACCTTGTCCTAGTATAAATTCTCATCATGCCAGCACTAATCTACTTGTTTTGTCGTGTTGTCACCCCATATGGGGAGTTGATTTATAGTATTATAATATATATAATAAATATATAATATACAATATGCCAATATATAAATAATTTGTAGATACTAACCTGAAATATATAAAATCAATTTGTAGATACTAATCTCAAATATTTTATGATTTTGGACAATGAGCACATTAATTTTGTGTTCATCCATCATTTGGCACATAATCATTATTGCCACCATAAAATATCCTACAAATATAGTGAACATATTAAATATACATCATATATTTGATGTCTTCAATTTATTTTAGCCTCACAATCATTGGGCCATAGCATTAAGTGGGACCAATTATAACTTAAATGTGCATTCTTTGTTTATTTAATTTGAAAGTGAGTTTTATTTAGTTTATTGAAAAATATTTGCACCATATGGTTTGACATTACTTGTAGAAATCCATACATTTATAGAATATTTCTTCAATCTTCCATATATCCTAATTCTAAGTGTACATCCAAAATTCACTAGTTTAAGGAAGAAATTTTCTGCATATATTGTGTTATCTCTCAAACTAGAAAATCCACCAAACAAGGTAGATAATCCACCACCATTGGATATGCACCTATTTTGCATTGTCGTTTTTTATTCTTCAATGAGGTCATGTTTAAAGTCAATCAATATCCATTTCATGGTCACATTGGCTCAAGTTGTTGCTGAAGCAAGTTATTTTGGCAGGTATGAGCTCAAATCAGTCCTCAATCGATATCCATTTCATGGTCACATTGGCTTAAGTTGTGGCTGAAGCAAGTTAATTTGGTGGGTAACATGGATCAGGTTGTTATCAAAATTCCGCCTGTGGTCCAGCTCTTTATCATCTAGTCGATCCCTAGAAATGGCTTCAATATCCAAATCATCCAGCTATTTATCATCTAGTCGAGCCCTAGAAATGGCTTCAATATCCAAATATTCTAGGAATTTAGCGATAACACCATTTTCTGGCATGTTATCGGCAAGGATTGTGAATGTCCCTCACGGGATTATTCCCACAGGGAGGATCTCTCACATCTGTGGATCCACATTCCTCTGTTCTATGACATCAGTCATTAGTGTTGATCCAGACGAAGAACATATGATAGAGGATACCCTAAGTCAGAAACTACAATAGGTGTTGCTGATATGGCAGAAGAAGAAGAAGAAGCTCAAGCGACCAAGGGCACTGTCAAACCTAAAGTAAAAAAAGGTAACTCCAAATATCCTACAAATTGAGTTACTAATCTCTGTCAAATCATGGCTAGTAGGATTTAGAACCCTAGATTAGAACATACCCACAACATAACATGAAACTTGCAATCCAAAAAGTAAACCATGACACAGTGATGAAAGTCCTAGGTAAGCAAAAACTGCAAAACATGCCTATTGTTTTTCAAATGGGCTGAGAAAATTGGATTCAAACATAAAAAAAATATTTTCTTCTCTTTGTCGCCGAGTGAACTCTGCCCGTCCATAGAAACCTATACCATCAGTGTTGAATTGATGAGTTTCTCACGAATTTCTCATTCCACTTTAACTTGGTTGTGATGATTAATACACAAGATTCTAAAATTGGGTTGGTCCAACAAATCATAGATTGCTTATGGAAGATCTTAAATCGACTCTTTAATTATAGTGTTCAAACTCCTCATTGTGCTTAGGTAGGATAGCTTTGAATATATCCTAATAAACAACTAGCACACCCAATCAATCGTTAAGACCGTTAACCATACACAAATAACAATATTAAAAAGCACAATACTTGGATGTAAATCTACCATAGGTGGATTAATCATCCTAAACATAAGATGAATTTATCTAAAAAAATAAATCTAAACACAAGAAATATGGATTCTTGATTTAGATAATGTAAAAATATTTGTGTGATAGTAGCAATGGTCTAGGGCATTGAAAACACCCCAACTTTTATTAGCTATACAAGAATTCAACAAATTACTCTTTTTTTTTCAGATTTTTAAGGTTCTGGTGGATTGAGGGAGGGCCAAATCCTGGATAGATTTCCTTCATTGATGAAACACTACAACATAAATATTGTTTTTTGGTATATTTTGATTAAAAGATGACCAACGAAGGAAAAAATAGAGCATAAATGTGATTCCAGTTGGTTTTTTGGCAAGAATTGGATGAAAAAATGTTCAAAGACGGGGTTAATGTTAATGGTATGATTTAAAATAATCATATTTTTATGTCATTAAAATAATATGATCAAATCCTGAGTGGCATGATCTTTACATACTTTACCATAATTGAAATCCTCGTTTGGGTGAGGAAACTAAATGATGCAAGGACCCTGATGTCTGAAATGCCCAACAAATGAGTCCAATGGAATGCTAATGTCTTCAAAAACATGGTCAAGAGCTATGGAAAGATGTGGATTGTAATGGAGTCTGTTAAGCTCTTTGATAAAATGAAGGAATTGGGCATGAAGCACACTATATTGGCATACAATAATTTCTTTAGTGATTTGATAAGGAGTGGGAGGACTAACATGGACAAATGATATTACAATAGGATGTTAGAAGACGGTCCTCCTCTACATCCATCTGCTAAAATTTAGAAAAGGTCATGAAAATCAAGCATCTATGGCTTTCTAGTCCACTCAAATGAAAGTAACATGAAACATAGTACAATTATATGAAGATATTCTTCTAGATTGTAGCATGTCTTTAGGTAGTTTTACCAAGATCTACAGAAATTAGAACCTCCCCTTCAAAATTGGGCCCAACCAATACCGTACCAGAAGGAGAAATAATAACACTTCCACCTGCACTTACAACAATCTCTTGAGAGGTATTATTAGTTTTTTGCAATTTTTACCAGAATTGAAATCTACAAAAAATCGATGAGATAAAAGAGTGAAGAGTCTGAATTAGATCAGGGAAAAAATGGAAAATATAAAAAATTAAAACTACACATATTTTGAATTAAACAAACATTTTCATTGGTGCTCATTACTTTAAATTGTTGTAATGTGTTAAATTTTCCAAAGCATCCACATTATTTCGTTGTTTATGGATATTGTTAAGATAATATGTCTTGTCCTATTGATTGTTTTTTTAGTTATTGAATAAGATTCAATGTGAAGGCATATCCATCTAAAAAATGCCAAAAGCTATGCAAAGTTAAAAAATATATATATGGTTAACGCCGTTGTAAGTAGAAATAGTTGCATATATTTCCTACATGTAAGTAGAAATAGGTTTAATCCAATAAAGTTGGGCTAAATCAAAGTGGCTTCATATCTTGAGGTGTTCATTCCTTGATTCATTTTTTATATTTAACTCCATTTTGGTTGTTCTGGTTTTTTAACTAGAAGAGTTTAGATGTTAAATTTAGATTTTATTTTTTCTAGAACATGTAAATAAGTTACATTTGGTGAGGTGGTGTGATTAATATTTTACTCAACGGGGAAGAGGGTTGGGCATGTTAACAAATTGTCAAATATTGAGGAAGTAATTATAGAACAAGTAGTCTTGATCCCGCTGCAGACTCATTATTCCCTATGGACCATTTATTGTCTTTTGATGTATCATTGACCATCCCTAAAAACATTAGAAAAATGATATACACGGCCTTTTCCCCGATAACTGCGTACATACGCGGATATTCCCTCTATAGTCGCATACATCGGGATGTGTACATAATCCAAAACTGTTGGACCGTTCCTTGACTTGGATCCGACTCATATGACTCCTGGCCTTCCATATGCCTTGAGATCGCATGGATTCGACCTTTCAGTATCACTTTGGAAAGCTATATAAGGAACCATTGAGACATTGAAAGCATAAGAGAGAATTGAGAGTACCGAAACTATAGTCCATTGTTGCCAGAACTATACTTGAGTCTGCATCCCTTTGTCCCTTTGGAGCACTGTTGTGTTCTTCCCAAGCTTGCCTTTGTTAGTGAGCTTGCTATTGGAGTGATGGAGGATTGAGGTGGTGGAGGCCCAAGTGGGGGATTCAGTTTCTCCGGTTCGCAGACGTGCTGTCAGAGGTTGTCACTTGTAATCTCTGATTCATATTAATAGAAATATATTTTCCTGTCCAGTAATGTGTATTTGAATGAATGTTGCATCCATTGGAATATGTCAAATGCTTATACATTATTGATTATATATGCTAGAATAGATCTAACACCATGAAATATAGTATGCTTGTATTGTTTACTTGTTGTTGAGGACGTGCTATAACAATTCAAGCTGAAGATTGGAAAGCTCAACAGAAATCTACTTCAACCGTCCGGAATAAGGTACGAGGTTCGATCCTTTAGTGTTAGATGTTTTTATTTCTATTGCATATTGGGAAAGATTGATTTCTGGAGTCTAGCTGTCTGTTGTGGTACCCCAAGCCATAGGAATTTCTCTTCGTAACATAATTGGCAACTCCGCTGGAGAGTTCCTAGTAATTGTCCTTTGGGGGTTGATCTTTTGGCATTCAATGTATTTGAAGTGATCTCTCTCTCTTGTTTCTGTGTCAGGTATGGGGGCATGTATGCCTGGTAGAGCCTGATTGGTGTGAATTTAGTCTTAGCTTGTCTGTTTGCCTGGAATTTTTGCATCTTTTTCTTCCTATACGCGGGTTTGTCACTTACAGTCGCGTATACACGCGGTTTCCTCTGGAATTTCCGCGTATCCACGCGGGTTCACTGCACACAGTAGCGCATACCCTGGTTTTTTACCTTTTTGTGGAAGATTGTGGATTGCTGGGTGAATGCTGTTATTTGCTGAGCCTCCTTTGGCACTGCCTGAGTTTGTTAAGGCCTCTGTTTTTTACCAGAAACGTTTTTTTTAGCCTAAATTTTTTCTTTTAAGAAAGTTCTTGTCATGGAATCTTTGATTTTTTGTTTGAGATTAGTGCATTAGAGTCCTTTTTCCTTAGTTCTTTGCTAGAATGCTGTTTATGTGTGCTTGCAGAGTCTGGGGTGGTTAGAATCATTCTCTTGCTTTTTGTATCTCTTTATTTTCAAAAAATCCTAAATATTTGCTTATCATCATGCATTGCATTATGCATTTTGCATTGTACTTGCATTAGATCTAGACTTGGTTTGGAGTAATAGTTAGGCATTCATATAGGGAAATTTGCATTCAGCATTTGAAGAAGAAATTGTGCATTCACGTAGTACGCATACCCTGTTTTCATGGACACAATGCATTTGCATTGATTGTTAGGTGTGCATTTTACTTCTTGTTGTGTCATAACACCATTAGTTGCACGACCATATCCTATTTTTGAGTAAATAAAGCCAAACTAAAATCAACGCTAAATAAAATGAATTACACTCTTTTCTTTTTTAGGGTGCACCAACAAGCTTAGGTTTTAGGATCTTGGAATAGTTCATTGAAAGTTAATTCTCCAAGATCACTAAACTACAACAACTAGGTGTCTGTCCAGGGAGTGTGTGAAATCCTTTATGTAACCAGCGTTCTCAGGAAGCTCCTCTCAAAATGGATTCAAGCACTAGGCAGTGTGAGCAGTTGTTGATCGGGATAACCCCTGGTTGGTAACTGTGTAGCACCGGCGATATAGCCAGGATTGTATTCGTATCTAGGGGCTCTTTCGGGAGTTTCGGGCTTTGCTACCCTACCCATACGGTCAATCCTGCCTGCGACTGTCCGCCTGAGCGTTGATTATATCGAGGTGACCTTAGTGACCTTACCTAGGATATCGAGGGGGTACGTGTAGAGGTTATTCTACATGTGTCCCAGCCAGGTTGGGGTCGGACAGCACAGTCGCTATACGCGTTGAAGCTGAGGGCCACAATAATTGGTTTCAAACCTCCGCTTGTGGCGACAAGGGCCTCTCAATCCTCTCCTAGGTGAGACATACCGGCCACATTCGGGAGCTCACTTATCCAGCCCTTGTTTGCTTGCTTTTGGCTTTAGATTTGATAGTGATTGCTCTGTGCACGCAAGTTGGCCTAGGGTTGACGTAAATAGAGAGTCTTTGCTTTTTTGTTGAGTCATTGTGGATTTAGGTGCGGTTCTGCGCCGTTCTCGTCGGTTAGCAGGACTTTCGCCTTCCACTTCTCCTCCTCCTTTGGGAGAGGGGCCTAGTCGATCCAGGCGGACTGTGTCACACATTGATTCACACACCATGGAGGATCATTCAGAAATTATTCCTGACCCACCTCCTCCTATTCATATTGACGATGGGGAACTTACTCTTACATATGATCCCTCACCTGACCTAGCTAAGATTGGTCCCATTATTTCCCAGATAGGATCTTCACATGATAGACCTACTTATACTAGGCCAGATTCCCCATTGACCCGATACTGGTATGGAATGCCGGAAGATGGCAAGACTCACTTTGACCCTCCTAGCACCAGCTATGGTGGTTATGTTACCACTGGTTTTCCTATGCATGATTTGACATTTCATGTTGAATCCGACTTTGATCATAACACTATACCTGGGGGCATTCCCATGCCTTACCTTGCGGAGAGGTTTGGGAATACTAGTCACATTGCACCTTCCATCCCAGCAGTGGAAGCTACATCTTATGTACCTTCTAGGTCTAGAGTTAGTGATCCCATAGCGATACCAGGTTCTAGACGAGTGACGATAGGCACTAGCACATATCTTCTTACAGAGATTCCTTCGTCCTCGCTTCTGAGTTCTTCAAATGCAAATCCTCCACCTTACTCTCGTGGTCCTTCGAGTCGTCACGTATCTACGAGTCAGATCCGTACTGCGATTACTAGACCAGTTGTGTCTCAAGCCTACATACCACTCGTTGTTTCGGGAGGTTATGTTCATGTTTCTAGAGGTCAAGTTGCTACTTCCTCGACATATATCCCTACTTCCGGTATGTATATTCCTACTTCTGGAATGTATATTCCTACCTATGGAGTGTCTCATGGGGCATCGTAGCCGATGACCTATGGACCCTACTATGGGGCGCAATATGGACAGGTCTCTCAACCTTATGGAGGCGGGTATTCACAACCTACTTACTCTCCCAACTATGGCTTTGTAGCTCCTACTAGTCAAGGTCCACCTCATTATGTGACTTCCACGCCACCCTATACGTGTCATATAGGAGGAGGTCACTATGGCCAAGGTCATGGTGGTAATCAATCCTATGTGAACCAAGGAGCGGTCCCTAGACCTCATCATGCTAAGCTCCCTTTCCTCGCGACACTCAATTTACCTGACTTATCGAGACTTACAAACAATCCTGTGGCTCATGACCCAGCTTGGCCGGCTGTCCCTACCAAGCTTCCTTCGGACATACCTAAGTTCGAAGGCAAACCAGGAGAGGATCCGAGTGAACACATTACGACATTCCACCTATGGTGCTCTTCCAATTCATTGCATCAGGACTCAGTCTGCTTGAGACTATTTCAACGCACCCTTACAGGGCCTGTGGTGAAATGGTACATAGAGTTACCTAGGGGTGCCTTTACTTTGTTCGACGACCTTGCTATGAATTTCCTTAATCACTTCCAGCTACCAGTACGATATGATGTCGGTACTGAACTCTTGTCGACATTTCAGCAAGATAAAGCCACCCATATTTCTGACCATATTCAGGAGTGGTATAGACGGAAGAGATTAATCAAAGCCTTTATACCGCCGGAATTCCTCCTTGAGTGGTTCCTCAAATCGTTATTGCCATATATCGCGATGGATGTCTCCACATTCGGAGTGCAAAATGAGGAACAAGCCATCTTTAGGGTGCAGGAACTAGACTTGATCTATGCTCAGTCTGGCTTGTTATATGAGATAATACCTAATTCCCCCCGTTCTAGTTTCGATCCCAAGGTCAAACCTGGACCACATGCTGATGGCATTGTGGGTAGTGCAAGTAAGAAACCTGCAGGTTCGGTTGTGAAACAAGTTTCTCAGTTGTCAATCAACCAATCTGCTTCAGGACAAGCTACGGCTTCGTCTCAGCCCACCCAAACGGTG
>LPNX010039170.1:0-60662 GCA_001517045.1 Pseudotsuga menziesii | reverse complement strand
GGAAAGCTCAACGGGGATCTACTTCAACCGTCCGGAATAAGGTACGAGGTTCGATCCTTTAGTGTTAGATGTTTTTATTTCTATTGCATATTGGGAAAGATAGATTTCTGGAGTCTACCTGTCTGTTGTGGTACCGCAAGCCATAGGAATTTCTCTCCGTAACAACATCCACATTATTTCGTTGTTTATGGATATTGTTAAGATAATCTATCTTGTCCTATTGATTGTTTTTTAAGTTATTGAATAAGATTCAATGTGAAGGCATATCCATCTAAAAAATGCCAAAAGCTATGTAAAGTTAAAAAATATATATATGGTTAACGCCGCTGTAAGTAGAAATAGTTGCATATATTGCCTACATGTAAGTAGAAATAGGTTTAATCCAATAAAGTTGGACTAAATCAAAGTGGCTTCATATCTTGAGGTGTTCATTCCTTGATTCATTTTTTATATTTAACTCCATTTTGGTTGTTCTGGTTTTTTAACTAGAAGAGTTTAGATGTTAAATTTAGATTTTATTTTTTCTAGAACATGTAAATAAGTTACATTTGGTGAGGTGGTGTGATTAATATTTTACTCAATGAGGAAGAGGGTTGGGCATGTTAACAAATTGTCAAATCTTGAGGAAGTAATTATAGAACAAGTAGTCTCGAGGACTATTGCTACAACTCCTTTACCCTATGATGTGAAACTTGAAGATGTTGAACGTTTTTTTAAACCAACATGGAAAGGTATTTATCTATCTGTATTGGACATGATTACTCAGTAATATTAATTATCTAAATCCTCTACAACATAAGTTGGAAAAAAAGAAATGTAGTTAACTTGATCTACAATGTGAGGATGAGGCCTTGTTTCTGTGAATATCTAACCATGGTTAAAGGATTGAATACTTCATATGTCAGACTGGAAAGAGATGCAAAATTATAAGCTTATGATTTATCATCTCATTCCATTTTTCAGCATTATATGGCACTCAAATCTTGGTTAGATTGACAAGAATTGCAAATTTGGAATTTTCTGAATTTCATCTTGTTATATTTTTGAAGGCATTAAATGCAAATCAATGCTTGTTCGACTCAACTATGCAAAATGATTTGTTACAACTAGGTGCTCAATGTAGGTGTGTGTATTTGGCTTCCATGTGCATTAAATTGCAGAGTAGAGCTCTATATATTTTTAATTTGGGAGCAACGATAATATCAATGTTTAGGAAAAGAGGAGAAAAGGGACAAAACAAGAAAAAGGGTAAAATGGGAATTTCCTAGAAAAAACTGATGAACATGATAGAATATAAATCAAATCTTACTAAACTATTGCAAATTGGACACAAACTTTGCTTGCAACACCAAACAAAGAATAAAACATCGTGTGAAGACTGTTTAATTTTACCCTTCCTAAGATAACACCCTGCTGCATAACCATACAAAGATGAGTTCTCCAAGGGAAATGTCACATGATATGATATGCTTCATATGGGCCTCAAAATTTTGTTGTATTTCATGTTTCAGTATATTGTTAAACTGCAAATGCTTCAATGATATTTTACTTGTATTTCCTGTAGCCTTATATTCAGAGAAAAATATTGAATTTATTAGTGCCCCAAATTTGATTGTGTTATTGATTGTCCTCACATTTTATTGAACAAGAAAACTCTGTTGCAAATTAGTCATTTTTATTGTTGTCATGATTATATGCATTGTCTTTAGAAGTAGAGAAAAATGACTTTTTAAGTTTTATTTTTGGTAAGGGTAAACAACTTAATGAGCATCTATTTTTTGTTGTTGTGGTTTCCATGGTAATTGCTTTCTCTAGTGGCATGTTCTATAAAACTCTGGAGTTTAGTAGGGCACAAGGTTTACAACAATTATCCGTACTGGATTAGATCAACTTAAGCCTTCTACTTAGAAGGATTCTTTTGGAGGTGACCAGACATGAAGCAAGAATTTTTTTGTTTTTTTCAATAGCTGTGGATCCATGGTATGGTAGTATTGATGCTTGATCCATCTCTACAGGGAATTGTAGATATTTTCTTGAGCATTATTTGTGTGAAAAATTACCCCCCTAATTAAGAATTTTGGAGATTGTTTTATCTTTTTTGCATGGATTTTTAGGACATGCCAATGTTTACTTCACCTAGAATTATTTCTTAGCTAAGGGTTTGTAAGGAGATAGAGGTTGGATTGACTTCAATAATTAGAGATGAGGAGATGGAGGTATGATGGAAGCATTGAGGTGGAACAATCTGAGGTGTATTGATTCAATCAAACCTTGAATCTACAAACTTTGTGTAGATGTATTATTGGCTTACTTCACTGTTGACCCAGGTTCAGATTTCGTTCCTTGAAAAAACCCAAGATATCGAACCAACAGAGCAGAGCTCTGTTGAAAACACCTACAATACAAGATGCAGTATCACTCGAGATATCTTATGGGGAATGCTAGAACTAGTTTTCTACATTTAGTGAGGGGAATTTCCTTATCATACCATCAGTTCACTCAACCGAAACTGAGAAATAGCATTTTGTCTCATACATTCAGTCAAGAAGATAACCTATTGATCCATCAACATATAACAGTATGTAACATAAAGAATTAACATTAAATAATATTCCATATGATTATATCATTATATGTGTGACATATATATATACAAGCTCATTCACAATAGACCGACTCAACATATTCAGATCAGCTCATTCACACATATATACATGTGGCATAAACACATATATTAAAGACACATATACACGATATTTAATGTGGTAAGCCATCGAGAAAAACCACAAAGGGTCTCTTCATCTAGCATGAGAAATGGTTTAGCACCTTTGGTCTACACACTCAGCTTGCATACTCTTCTTTAGATATTCTTTACAATTCAGGTATTCTTCTCTCGTCTCATGCTCTTTGGTTTTAGGTCTCTCTCTCTCTCTCTCTCTTTCTCTTCTTTCTGTGTATTCTCTTTTCTCTCTAAATGGAAAATATTATCAAGTGATATGATCTCTCGAGCGATCAACACAGATATTGAATTGATGCTTTTATGCTTTTACAACTTCTTGATTTAACCATTGATTGACTCTCAAATGTCAGTCGAAAGGTCGTATTTATAATTTAATCCATCCCATTACATCTAAAAATAGGCACTTTCGACCCAAATTACAATCATTTTTTATTTCCGAAATAAAATTATTAGTCTAACTATATTTTACCAAAAATTGGTTGAACTTATCGTCCCTACCTGCTTTCTTCCTCTTTTGTCGTAGCTCTATCTGTCACTGTATTTGCTTTTCTTGTGACCAAAATATTCATCTTTCCGAACATTATTTTGGTTATCTTTACTTCTCATTTCCTAGGGACTAACAATAACCCAACCAACACTCACCGATGGCTTGTATTGATCCACATTATTATGAAATTTCGGTTAGTGCAACTCTACTCTGAAAATATTGAAATAATTTTACGACCTGTTTTGTTTCTTGTCGCACTTCTTCTTCTACTGTCTTCAATTTTTCCACAAGTTCAGAAATGATATGTTCTGAAGTTTTCATTCCCATTGAACCCATCACTTATCACACTTTCTAATGAATAGGATGAATAATACCTATAACTTTTTTTTTCTTCTACTTGAAGTTTTGCGACGCAATCTGTTATTTTCTATTACTGTGTTCACAGTCTAACCACTTGTTTTTGTAGTTTCTTCATATCAATCATCTTGGCTATATTTTTGACTGTCGATAGCTTTTTTAATTTATTCTTTACCTGATTAAAGTCTACCTTGACAGCATGCAAATTATCTGTCACCTGTTCCAACTCAGTATCATCTATTAAGGCTTCCCATGACTGAAAATCCTATTCGACCGCTTTAGCACATAGTACTTCTACCTCTTTAGTATTTTGCATATCCTTAGTTATTTCCTTACTTTGCTCATCTAGTACCTATGGAGGTGTAATAGGAATCATTTTGGATTCCATATCTACGAATTGCTTGTGGAGGTTCTCAACAATCTCACCTAGTCTGAAATTTTTTTCTATTGCAAACTTCTATGGTATGATTCCTTCATCTATGAAATTGCTACAAGTAAGTGTGACATGTGCTTCTAGTCACTTCCTATCATCCTGCCATGTATTTTCTTATTCTTAGTCTCCTTGACTATTTGTTTGAGCAACAAAATGGTTTTCTTTGATGACTTCAACTGTCCAAATATCACCCACTCTCATGTTTTCATCTCTTTGACTATAGACTACTAAATATCATGCAGTTGATACATCGTTATTGCCAAAAGATTAAAAGTCACATGGCCAAGATCCTTGACCACAATATTGAGATGTAGCATTCCTAGGTCAATTGCTTGACCAACTACTCGAATATTTGTTTGTGTGGTCGTCGATAGTGTCTCAACAGGTGGCTCTTCAAATGGGCCAAATTGGTACAACGACACAGTTGAATATGGTGCTTGGTCGACTACTACTCTAATTTGTTTTAATGTAGTACAAAGTACTTGTAGTAAATCTGTAATGCTACTTACCAGTTTTGTATGGCATTCATCCATATTCTTACAAATCTGGTTTTTGACTTCTTCCATGTAGTCTGAAATCAGGTTATAATCATCATTTATAAGACTGATGATTCCAGATGATTTGTTAGCCTTCCTCTTCTTGTGACTCGTCTCATTCTTTTCTGAGTGCTTTCTCTTATCGCCCAACTCTGAATATGTTGGGGTTGCGCTGGATTCAACTTAACTATTGGAGGGAGAGTCATGTGGGTTAGCTTCAGTTGGTGGATCTCCTCCCTAATCTCCATTCCTTTTCTCTGATGGTTCATCCTATTGTGACTCATCTTCTACGAAGATTTCATTCTCTACGATAGGTACTCTTCATTCTTTCGACCAATCCTAAATAATGGTATCAATTTCTTAATAGGATAGATGAAACTATGTTGTTAACCACTGGTTCTGGGGGTCCTGTCGGGGTTGCAAAAATATATGGTGTGCCCTAACCAAAAATATTATAGTGTTTTGAAATCATTTTATATTTTTCATTGTTATTCTTGAATGATTCTTAATAAAATTCATGAGTGCTTCTGGTTGTAGATAAAACTCAATATTGTTATATTTCTATCATTGTAGGTTCTCCTTATCAAACCAGAGATTGTGTCATATGTATCCTTTGTATGGTATGGGGACATCTACCCCTTGGTAGTTTGGTGGTTCTTCCCATGCGACAAATAAAATTAGAATTAAAAGGCATGAGTAATTAGAGGGTAACATTTATATTATGCCTCTGTGACATCGACTAGTAACTCATTCAACAAATATGTTGCCCAGTTCATCTAGACACCTACTACACATTCCTTTGTCGCAGCAATTCTACCTGATGTACACTGGTTCTGATGCATCTTTTGTAGAATCTTTCTAGATAAAACCTTGGCTGTGAACAGAATGGTAGTGTCATTGATGGAGGAGATGGGAAAAACTCTCTTATCTCTCGTCAGATCATACTTTTCCTTCATTCTATTAACCATAGATACATCATGGTCCATGCCAATGAAAAAAGGGTGTTGGGTCGACTACTGTAAGAGGGATTCCTATAATGGAGGCTATGAGCTCAACATCCACTAATATTTTCATGTCGATCCATAAGCATCCTCCATGAAAAACCACCAGTAGTTGTTTTACACATGCATTGAATTCTGCTAATATGCCAAAGTGTGGCATGTGCATCTGCAATAACAATCCATATTTATCCAATCATTTCCCACTCCATTAGAACTATGTAAATCAAGCCATCCTCAGTCTCCTTTACTGTAGTCATATATCTATTCATGGTAAGTTCTAGGAACTTGCGCAAGTCATGGTCGATGAATCCCATTTTCTTCAAGTTAGGTATAATATTCGTCGTCACCCAAACTCCTTTCGGTATGGCTCGTGATACTAATTGATACTTTTCATTATTTCCCATGGCAAGCTTTGGTGCTTATGCTTATCTCAGTGAAACATAAGCATGCAACATGGATTATGACCCTATTTCTTCATCATCAGGTGGAGGTGTTGGTCCCTTTTTGTGACCAGTTCTACAGCTAGATCATTTCTTTCTTGATGGGTTGGGAGGGTCTTGTTGTAAAATAACTGTTGGGATCAGTGGTGTTTGTGAAACAAATTTTGCAATTATTGGTTATTGTGAAACAACTTCTACAGTGTCTTCCATGATTGGTGTAGGTGAGGGAATCTCAAGACCTGATTCTTGGATAGTACTTGTGCTTGAGACGAAAATAACCATGCTCTGTGAAAATAGCTTCGGCTCAAATAGTTACAGACATATAGTTCAACACAGAAGTTAGTTCGCTAAATGCAATGAAATGATGAATTTTCAACACGAAGATGAAATATGTTTACTTCTTTCATTAGGTGTTCATTCACATGATCTTGAAATAAATAGAAAGGTACTAGAAAATTATGTCAAATGGGGCAATATTTATAATCATTTCAAGGAAACTTCTAATGAAACCGTCACTTCTCCTATCAGTTCAACGATATTTATTATGCATTAATGGAATATGTGACCAAAAAGCATGCCGCCGAAATATTCTCTTACTTTACATTAGCTATCATCCAATTTTAATTTGCGATCAAAATCCATCATGTGACAACAATTATTATTTTGTGACATGCATATAGAATAGGACGTAATTCCTCTCTTGCAATAGATAGATAGTCTACAACACAATTCTTCCCTTATGATAGACAGATAGTCTATGACAACAATTTCACACTTTTGTGACATAAATCCTCTTGTGCAATAGAACCATGGTTTGGGACAACATTCTATACTTTTGTAAATCAATTCTTCTCTTTCCAAAAACACTCATAATTATGTAAAATAAAACACTCATAAACTGGAAGAAATAACACTCATAAGTTTGTGATTTTTTTTTCCTTCTCTTTTTGAATTATTAGTCAACCAGAGTAACACTATCTTGATAAGGCTTTAGACAACTTCCATTCACTAATCCTTTGAAAGGTGTACCATCCAATTCATGCAATTTCACTATTCCTCCTTAAGTGATATGAATGACAATGTATGGTCCAAACCAATGTGTTCAAAGCTTCCCAGGATGCTTCAAAAACTTACTATCATAGAGGAGAACAAGATCTCCAATCTAAAACTTCTTATGCTTGATAAGTTGGTCACACCAAGGATTCTATCACTCCTTCTCAATAGTTTGGTGATATGATCCTACAATGAATCAATATTCTTCTAATTGTATAATATGCAACAATATTTATTCAACATGAGTCATTTCAGTAATCACGACTATTCTTAAACTGGGTAAATGCATTTCATTGGCATAATAGCCTCTTGTCCATAAACCAGTCGAAATGGAGTTTGACCTATTAAGTTGTTACAAATGGTGTGATATACCCATAATACTATAGGTATAATCTGATCCCAATCATCTCGTTTTACATTACATATCTTCGTCAATGCGTTCTCCATAATCTTATTGAATGCCTCGACATCACCATTCACTTATGGGTGATACGATGTTGTCTTTTGGTTATGAATTTGAAATTCTTCAGTTAATGTTTCCATCATCTGATTGAAAAAATGTGTACCTTGATCACTTATAAAAATATTCAGACATCCAAATCAGGTTACTACATGGAACAACAAAAATCATGTAGCAGTCACAGCAGTACAATCCTTTACTCGCGCTGCTTCAACCCATCTAGTCAAGTAATATGTTGTAGTGATAATTTAATGTGCACCCATTCTATTTCCTGGTGGATTAATAGGTCCAAAAAAATTGACAACCCATTTTCAAAATCCTATAAATTTATATGTGGTACTAGTAGCATTGCATCTCATCACAACAATTTTCTAGTTATTTGGCATATATCACAATTGCAACAATAATCTCTAGTGTTCTCATGCAAAGTAGGTCACCACAATCCTACTTGTAGTACATTGCACACTGTTTATTTTCCTTCATAGTGGACTCTTGTTACACCATCATGCACTTCATTCAATATCATTGGTCACTCATGTTCCAAGACACAATGATGAAGGATTTTATCTAGTCCCTATTTTGTATAATTGTCCCGCAATCAATTGAAATTCTACAGCTTTTACAACTAGTTGTTTCTTCTGTGCAATATTGAATCCTTTTGGTGCATATCACATACTCAAGAAATTCATAATATCTCTATAGTGATTATCAAACATACTGACTATAAATAGTTGTGTGGCAGGAAGACTATCGTCAATATTACCATGTTCTTCTCCACTTTATAGCCTCAATAGATGGTCTGGTTCTGAATTCAGTTGACCCGGTTTAACAATGATCTCAAAGTCAAATTCCTGGAAGAGGAGAATCCAGCAACAAATATTCCCTCTCAACACTGGATTTTTGACTAGATATTTCAACGCAGAATGATCAATCTACATCTTGAAATGTCCACCCAGCAAATAGTGTTAAAATTTCTAAAGAGCATACACCATAGCTAGTCCTTCACTTTCTATAATGGTATAGTTCTTCTCTGCCATTGATAAATTTCTACTGACCAATGTGATAGGATTATCAAAAGAACCTTCGGATGGTTGTGCAAGTGCAATACTCAATGTGATAGATGATGCATAAACATGTACATGGAACTCTTTCTTCCAGTCTGGAAAGACTAATATGGGTGTTGTAACCACCTTATTCTTGAGGACATCTTGACTGTCTTCAAATTGTTCTCTCCGCTGAAGCTTAACATCCTTCTTCAATAAATTATCCATAGGAGTATTCACCTCTACATAATATCTAATAAATTTTTGATAGTACCCTGTATGTCCCAAAGTAGTTCGTAATTGTTTTACTGTCGAGAGTGGGAGTAGTTCGACAATTATCATGATCTTTGTGGGATCCATAAATATTCCATTGTGACAAAAAACATGATCCAACAAGATTCCAAAAGGAGCACAAAAAATGCACTTCTTCAAATTGAAAGATATTTGGAACTGCGACATTGTTCCAGCATCATTCTAAGACTCACAATATGATCTTTTATGCGCCCAAATACCATCCAATCATAAAAGTAGAATTTAAGAAATTTATGAATAAAATATTTATAAGCAACTATAACTATACTAGAAAATATAATAGGAGCATTCTTTAGTTTGAAAGGAATTACCATATACTGGAAACATCCCCAATCCATTGCAAAGGTTGTCTTGTGTCGATCTTCTTTTCCAATTCTAATACGATGGTAACCACAAAATCCATTAGTAAGGGAATATACTTCCTATCCCTTGAAACTCTCCAATAATTCATCTGTAAATGGTGTCAAAAATGGGTCTGTAGAAATTGAACCCAAGAGATTGAACAATTACACTTACAAAAATGCTAATCAAACATGTAAACTTCACACCAAAGGAGACTGAAATTGGAGCATAACACTAATCTGTATTCAATAAGTGTACAATAGCCAACCTTGTGAAGTAATAGGATGCTGCAATATATCATTACATGATAGAATCAAATGCATAAAGATAACATTTGAAATAGTCAAAAATTAGGCTTACTAAATCTAGTGAAATCCCCCATATGTGCATAAAGCAGTTTCCAAATCTATGAAGATGCTCACGAATTTACTAAGTCAATTGGGAAAGACAAATAGGGATGGAAAGACATCTCATACATGCTTTTATTTTGAGAAAAGGAGGGAGGATGATGTGGGCAAAAAAAAAGTCAACTACACCTAGTCTAGCTTTTCCTTTTGTCTAGTAAATCAGAATAAAACAAGGCAGCCTTTCAGAAAAAGTAGATATGCACTTTGGAGGATTTGGAATAAAGAATACATGCTAAATTGGGTTTCTAGGATGTTTTCCAAGTGCTCCATGACTCAGTTTTAGCATGTTTTTACTTCTAGGACTTGTAGAAGGCAACTAGCATAGAATGGAATCTAGGAAACTAGGTAATAAGACAAAAATAATTAAATTAATGTCTAAGGTAGGTAAATATGGGTTGATTATTCTAACACCCCCCCTTAAGCCTAAATTTATGAGTAAATATCAGAAAAATATAGGTCCTAGCAACAAGGATTAGTCACCCTTTACATATTGCTTGTCCATACAACCAAGGAAAGAGGAAAAAACCCAGTGGGAAAATCCTCCCTTAAACATGGACAGGAAAAAAACAAAATCTTGTAAATCTTGTCATCAATCATGCTTCATAACATGATAAAAAATCCCCAGTAGTGATTTGAGATTGCTGAAGGTCTTCTCAAAATAATCTTTGGTGAAGATGTCTGCTACTTGTTCTGAAGATGCACAGAAGAGTAGATCAATGGTGCCATCATGCACAAGCTGTCTGATGTAGTGCATATGGATCTCAATGTGCTTGGTTTGCTATCTATGAAATAGATCATTGCATATTCAAATGGTGCTCTGATTATCATAGTATATAATAGTTGAAAACTCTGATTCAAAACCACATTCTCTAAGTATCCCCTGCAACCATAAACATTGATTTGTTGCATTTACAACTCCTCTATACTCTGCTTCTGTAGATGAGAATGCTATGGCACTCTGCTTCTTGCTTGACCAGCTGATTGGTCCTTCTGCAATGGTCCTTCTGCAAGAATGGACACATATGCTGATGTAGACTTTTGATCTATGTTCTCACCTTCCCAATCACTATCAGTAAACCCAATCAAATCAAGATCAGATTTTGCTTTGTAGAAGATCCCATGAGTTCTTGTTCCTTGAACAAAGTTTAGGATCCTTTTGGCTGCTCTCCAGTGGATCTCATGAGGCTGATCCATGTATCTCGAAGCCACACTAACTACATAATATATATCATGTCGAGTGTGTGTAATATAAAGCAAACACCCAATCAACTGCCTATACAGTGTATTATTTACCGTAGGAGAAGAACCTGCTTCTTCAAGATTAACTCCTAAAAGGAAAGGAGTCTTGATTGACTTGCAATATTTCATGTTGAACTTGTTCAACAAATAAAAGGCATACTTGGACTGATGTACTTTGATTCCATGTTGGGATTGAGCAATTTTCAGACCCAAGAATTGGCTCAACAATCCCAAATCTGTCATAGAAAATGCATGGTTCATTGCATCCTTCAAGGAGGCAATCTCTTTCTTTCAACTTCTTGTAATCAGAAGGTCATCCACATACAATAAAATATCATCAAAGAACCATGAATCAAATTCAAATAGACATTATCATCAGAATTGCATCGAACAAAACTCAGTGATAGCAAAAAGCCATCAATCTTGGCATACCAAGCCCTGGGGGCTTGCTTGAGCCCATACAATGATTTCTTTAACATGCACACTAAATATGGATTAGAAATAAACCCTTCAGGTTGCTGCATGTAAATCTCTTGAGTGAGATCTCCATTTAGGAAAGCACACTTCACATCCATGTGATGTACCTCCCAATGCTTCGAAGCTGCAATGGCTAGAGCTAGCCTTATGGAGTCCATCTTTTCCACTAGTGCAAAGGTTTCATTGTAGTCAATACCATGTACTTGTGAGTATCCCTTGGATACCAACATTTCCTTATATTTCAAAGGTTAACCATAAGCAGCAAATTTAGTTTTGAAAACCCACTTACATTGAACTAGCTTCCTCCCTGGGGAAGATCAACCAGTTCCCAAGTGTTGTTCTTCTGGAGCCAGCTGAATTATTCTTTCATTGATGTTTTCCATATTGGATTATGTGATGCATATTCATATGTATATGGATCAGATTCAACCATCAGATAGTAATTCTCAACAAATAAAGGATCTTTCACACAAACGGCACTCTCAAATTGACATCTAGTCCTCCTAGTGTCACTAGGATTTCCAGCTAGTTCCCCAGCTGCATGAATGGTATTTTCTGCCCATTTCAGTCTTGTAGGGATGTTAGGATATAAAATCAAATCATCATTATCATACATATCAGAATCATAAAACTCATTAGTCTCTTCACTTACAATCAATGGATCTGGTGGGTGAAGAAGACTCTCCAACTTCAACTGCTACTAAAGTATCTTCTTGGAACTGAACACTTCTTTCAATGAAATATTTTTTAGCACTCAAGTTTATCAGCTTGTACCCTTTTGAATATTCAGAATACCCACAAAATAGGAACTCTTGGCTTTGGGGTTGCAAAGCCTTCCTCTTTTCAGTTGGAATTCTAGCCCAAGCCTTTGAGCCAAAAATCCTGAAATGGGTCACATCTAGCTTGTGCCCACTCCAAGCTTCGAAAGGATTCATACCATCAATATTATTATGAGGAACCCTATTTTGGATGTCAGAGGCATAGTTTATAGCCTCAGCCCAAAACTTTGGTGGCAAAGTCTTAGCCTCCATCATGCAAGTTGCCATCTCCTTCAGTGATCTGTTCTTTCTCTCAACAACACCATTTTGTTGTGGTGTGTAAGGGATTGAATGTTGAAACTGAATACCTACATCTTTATAATACTGAATGAACTTAGACTTCACATACTCACCACCATTTTTAGATCTGAGAATTTTGAGTTTCCTCCCAGACTCGTTTTCAACCAAGGCTTTAAAGACTTTGAAGAGGTCAAAAAATTCAGACTTATACTTTAGGAGGTTAACCTAACAATACCTAGAAACGTCATCTATGAAGGTCAGTGCATATTTGGCTTGAATGATGGAAATATGAGGGAATGGACTAGAAATGTCACTGTGGATCAGCTCAAGAGGTTCAGAGGTTCTCTCATGACTAGCTTTCTCATACTTGTGCTCGGGGTGTTTTCCTAGGATACAACCTTGACAGACTCCCTTAGAAAACTTGATCTTTGGTAACCCTATGACCATATTCTTTTCACTCAAATCAGAAAGATACTTGTAGTTAATATGGCCAAATATTTCATGCCAAAGCTTGCTTGCTTCAATAGCATGAATCAAAAGAGCATAGGGGTTTGAGTAGGGTAGAAAATGGGAAAACTTGTATACCTTTGAAGTGTGATCTACAACACCTTTTTCTATGACTTTACCATTCAAAATTTCAGTGATTTCAGCATCATCAGGGGAGAATATGACCTTCTTTGGAGACCCAGTATGAGTCATCTGTTACACTGACAAGAGACTAGAGGCAAGACCTGGAACATACAACACATTATTGAACTTACCATGGTCAAGATCAATCCTTCCCTTCCCCTTACTGTTAGTGAGAGATTCATCTTCCAAAATTATTGGTGGACCTTTTGACATGTCAAGAGAGGAAAATTTCTCTTTTGTCGAAACAATATGTCTAGAAGCTCCAGAGTCTATGATGAAGCTAGGTGAGCTTGATGTGCCAGCAACCAAGGCATGTACTATCTCTTTGTCCTCTGAATTTGATCCTCCTTCCCTCTTCTTTGAGCAATCAAGAAGGGAGATGTTATTCTTCACCAGGATTTTGTTCAACATGTCAATTTTCTTCTTCATACAAGAGCTCTCGGGATGATAGCCCTTACTGTAGTATGCGCACTTGCTCATTTATCCTTTGTTCTTCTTATTCTAGGAGTTCTTCTTAGAACGTTGGGGCTCCTCTTGAGACTTGTTCTTGTCTCTCTTTTTCTCAGGTGGATTTTTTATCTTTTTTATTTCTTTTTGAATCCACCCTTGAATCTCCAGCAACCAAATCTTGGTCTTTGGAAGGTTTGATGGTGCCCATCATCACCAACTTATCTTGCTCCTGTGTGAGGGATTCCATGAACTCTGCAAGCTTAGGCATCTTCCAGGCTCGAGCTATCAAATTGGTGGCATGGAAGGTCAAAACAAACACTGAATAGTCAATGCCAAGCTTAGAGAGTATGGCCAAAACTAGTTTATCTTCCTTCTTTTCGATCCCACATTGTTTCAACTGAAAAACAAGGGCCTTAAACTTGGAAAAGTAGAGTTGTAATGATTCGAAGCTACTGGGACTCAAGGAGATCATCTCATTCTCGATTTAATGTCCTCTCATCTCATCTGTCTTTCCAAAAATATCTTCTAGCTTCTCCCACACTTCATTAGGTGATGTCAATCCATCAAGATGGAAGAGGAGGTCTCTTGAAATGCTTAGAGACAAAAGACCATAGGCCTCATCCCTCTTATTGTGCCATTTAATTTTCTCTGCATCTTCATTGGGCTTTGCCTCAGTTTCCATAGTCACCCTAGAGAGACCTTTATCTCTCAACAATATCTCCATCTCATCTTTGCACTCAAAGAAATTGAATGGAGTGAAGATGATCTTCTGAGATTGGTCCATAGCTCAGAAACTGTGCCCTCCAAATAGTAGAATACGCTCCCAGTCAAGATGTCGAACCTAAAATATCAATAAGGAAGGAGAAAAATTGATCTAAAAAGGCTCTGATACCATGTGGAAATTTAACCCAAGAGATAGAACAATTACACTCACAAAATTGCTAATCAAACATGCAAAATTCACACCAAAGGAGACTGAAATTGGAGCATAACAATAATTTGTATTCAATAAGTGTACAATATCTAAACTTGTGAAGTAATATGCTACTGCAATATATCATTACATGAGAGAATATAATGCATAAATATGTCATTCGAAATAGTCAAAAAGTAGGCTTACTAAATCTAGTCAAATCCCCCATAAGTGCATAAAGCAGTTTCCAAATCTATGAATATGCTCACGAATTTGCTAATTCAAGTGGGAAAGATAAAGAGGGATGGAAATACAACTCATACATTCTTTTATTTGGAGAAAAGGAGGGAGAATGATGTGGGAAAAAAACAAGTCAACTACACCTAGTCTAGCTTTTCCTTTTTCCTTAAATCAGAATAAAACAAGGAAGCTTTTCAGAAAAAGAAGATATGCACTTTGGAGGATCTGGAATAAAGTAGACATGATAAATTGGGTTTCCACTCCCTTTTTCCCAAGTGCTCCATGACTCAGTTTTAGCATGTGTTGACTGCTAGGACTTGTAGAAGGCAACTAGCATAGAATGGAATCTAGGAAACTAGGTAATAAGACAAAAATAATTAAATTAATGTCTAAGGTAGGTAACTATGGGTTGATAATTCTAATAGGCTTGTGTAGGTAGGCATCATTCAGCTTCCTTGGGCCATCATAGATACACTCTTCACCATCAATTTTCTTATCTTGGACTACCATAGGGCTAATCCACTCAGATTCTTGAATAGGTTCTACAATGCCGGCATCCATCATTTTGTCTAACTATTTTAACTTTTCTTTGTACCTTATATTAAGTCAATATGGTCATTGTTTGACAGGATTTGCGTCGGGATTCAAGGGAATTCACATTTCTCTAAGATCTCCAACAATTCCTGTCATTTCTAAAAACTGATTGGGGAACAAATCCTAAAACTCATGTAGTAGGTATGTAATGTTTCTGACATTCTCATCATTCCAGTAGTATCCAATATTAGCAAACTTCAGGTTCTCTGGAGAACCAATCTTCACTTTCTTTATTTTCAAAGGATTCAGAAAGTTTTCTCTTAATACACATGATCCTTAGATCATGATACTCATAAATATTTATGTCGCATGGATCATAATCATCAGAGTCTCCTATCACATTGTAGAATTCCATCAGTTGTTGGACCATCATGCTACTATAATGGAAATTTTCCATTGATACTAGAATATCTTCAAATATCTTATTCTTGATTACCTGTAGAGCAACATCAATTGAAGGATGATCATTAACAAATTCAAACGTATGTGTGAAATTGGCAGCTATCTCTTCCCATTCAATTATTCCTCATCATAGCTCAAGCGACATCTACTAGTTTCTCAGTATCATGTCCACAGGATGTATAAACTAGAGGACCCATTCCTGTTGCAATGACATCTCCCATGTCACACGACAATGTTCAATATGTTCAATAGGATTAGTTAATCCTGTATATTTCGAGCCAATATAGAGCATGTTTTCTCTAGATCAGATTTCCCGAAGTCTTCATCACTTCGATCATTCTGGAATAGTTGTTAGTGGATAAATCTACTCAAGTGGACTCAATCTAGATCTCCCTAGTCCAAGTGGATCTAGAACAAATCAAGTATAGAATATACCCTACTTTCCTAGATCAAATAGAAATGCAAGTTAACAAATAGATCGCGTCCCTGAAGTCTGTAAATAATATTCTATCTTTGTTGATACAAGCTCCATATCCTTCATATATTGAGCTGTAAAACCCTGTGGAGCAAGTGGAAACAAGCAAATAGTACATGGATACCCAAACATTAATTGATCTAAGCTAACAGTTAAGGAAGAAAGCTCTAAACATCATTAACATAATAACATTTATGAAAGAGTTTCATATTACTGTAATTACATAGATACATAGAATTACATAGGAAAGAACATCACAATCTAGCCTTAACGTTGCAATATTCCATCCAAAAATCCAAACCAAGTCTCCAAAGAGTGATGGTAAGCCTCCCAAAGGATGAGATCTTTCCTCCTCAATGATAATACGGATCACCTAGAAATTCCACCAGCATAAGAGTACCATAGTCCTTCTTCCCTTCACAATAGAGAGAGGGTTCAATTTATAATTAGGATAAAGGGGTAGAGTAGGTTGAGTATTAGGAGGAGGGGTATAAGGGATCTTCCCCATAGGTTAGGGAACCAAATTCCACCTCACCTAGAAGGTAGGGATGGTCCTCCACCTCAGCCACCTTGTTGTAGGATACATATCATAGGTGCACCTTGCATGAGGGGAAATAGTTCCACTAGCACACCTTGCATGAAGGGAAAGAGTGTCGAAGCACCTTTCCTTAGGAGTAAGAGCACCAACCTACCTAGAGAGGGTAAAAACGGTAGGAACAACCTCAATTTCAATCTAGTTTAGTAGAGGAACTTTAAGGATTAGGAATAACATTAACACATGGGTCAAGATGAAAATATTTCGGTGTAACAATAGTGTACTTATGTGCAACCCACCATGTTGTGGGTGTATCCTTCAATGAAAATTCCAAAGCTAACAAATGCTGAAGTTTTGTTACTTTCTCTTCAAATTTTGTAAGAAAAGAGTCCAGGTTAGGAATACCTTCATAGGTAGGCATATCACATACCTTCGCACCTACCCATCGCATGGATTTTATAATTCTTACAAATTTTTTCATTGATACTTCATGGATTTCGTTCCATCAATTCTCCAAATCTTCTCCTGAATCCAATGAGTAGGAACTAATGCTTCTCCATCCAAGTTTTCCATTGACCGTCGAATTCACATAATCATCCATCACAAAGGTAATATTGTATATATGGTCCATATATCCATCTTGTTCTTCATCATTTACTTTCTCAACATACCTCTATCCTTCTAAAGGATCAAGCGGTGCGACCACCCGTATCTCTTCATCCTCAAATGTTAATATCCTATTTTTAAAATTATAATAGTTTCGTTATCAATGGCCCAGTCAATCCCTGGTAGTGTGGGATATGGATTCATATCATCAACAATATATATCACTTAAAAATATGCATAGGTATTGATTCCTTCTATATCAACCGAAACCTATGTTCGTCAACCAATAAGCAACACCTTCGACTGATTGGCTAATATTAACTAGATAGGAGACCACACTAGTATCAACTTTCCCATAATTTCCCATATTTGTCTAGTAAGAATCTTAACATCATAACCTAAGTATGGAATAATATAATAAATGTCGTAATCTCCTATCTCGACAATCATTCTTAGTTCACAACCAGTTTTCAATCTTTTCCCAATGTGGTTAACTCTCTTTTATGGTCGCACATCTACTTAAGGTTCTTCTATTAAAGTTGTAAGTTCTACTACACTATATTTAACTGTTATTAATTCTAAAAAAAAATTAAATAATTATTTCAATTTACTAACCTTTGTTGTTGCTTTATTTTGAAATAGCTATTCGAATATTTGAGGCATGTCCAATATTGGTCAAGTTACTTGGTATAGCAATAGAAGTCAACACTTCATTTTCGTCGACGAACTCATTTTAAGCATCCAAGAATACTTATTTTTCCTTTTAGACATCAAAGGGCATCTTATTTTGTTGTGTCAGTCACACTCTTGAATATCCATATGGTGATTCTTGATATGCTCATGTTGCAGCACCTCCTTTTGTCACAACGACAATATTAGGTTCCCTCAATTCAACGAAAATATTTTATAAGTTTGGATTAGCATTCTATGGCAGTTTTTGGTTTCTATCCTACCACTTAGCAATCAATTGTGGACATTCTCCAACATTCTGATCCAATAGTATGAGCATGTCATCGTAGGATTAGTGCAATCTTTGGGAAAATGTCCAAGTTTTCCACAATTATAAGAGATAACTTGGCCTCTTCCGCGACCAAATCCTCCTCCTCATCCTCGACTTCTAAAAAGTACACCCGCTCTAGGCTGAGGGTATTGTGCTTGTGGGTACTGTGCCTGAGGATATTAAGCCTATGGGTATTGATCCTGAGCAAATTGTGCTTGAGCTCGCTCATCTTTCATTCGTTCATCATTCTTCATTAAGTAGGTGTCAATTGTCTTCTCCTGCAGTAACTGATATGCTCTGCAATATTTCTCATCATGTTTAACTGGTTGACAAAATTTGCAATATATACTAGCTTGTGTGCTTACTATTTTTTGTAAATATAAACATTATTTCTACTAATGTCATTTGGTTTGAGAAAATCTACACCATGGCATCCCTTATGTATTTATCAAATCTGGTGCGCCTAATGTTATAAAAATAAGATCATTGATCAATAACAATTATACAATTAAATAATTAAACAAGAAAAAAATCTTAAACAAATTACAAAAGAGACATAGATATACTGTGGTTCACCCAAGATGGGTTACATCCACATAGAAATTGCAATTCCTTTATTATTACACCATTCAAAAAAATGAAGGGATACAACCTGCAATATTCTGTTATCAACCTAAATGGCACTTCTCCATTTGAGTACTGGCATCCACTATGTCAGGACACAAAAGGACAATTTGGATTGAAGTTGACTAAAACACTATAGATGTGCATGACCATTGATGCATAATCTTTAGACCATCTTGATATAGTTTTATTCCGAGTTTAGGGTTGCACACGCTCCTATTTGCATTGTAACTTGTGTGTCACATGCGACTATTTGCATTGCAACCCGCGTGTACATTGAACATGCAAGTTTCCTTTGAGCAACAAGCATGTCATACGTGCCTTGCTTATATACATACTCACGTGTACCTTAATTCGACATTAAAAAATATAAATTGTGAGTAGATGAGATTAGTTGGGCCTTAATCCATAACTATCCCAACTGTCTCAACCATCCTAACCTTCGAAACCACTCTATTTCTCAATGTATAAATAGAGGCCTTGGGATGGGGCTAATCAATCAATTCTAGAAGAGCAAAGTTATGCTGGTAGTATCCCTTCATAGTTTTGAAGTAGTAGAACTCAGTGTTCTCGATTGCAAAGGAGTCCTTGTGTGATAAGTTGGATTGTATTATCACCTATTCACTATTTGTTAATAAATAGAATTCTTCTTCCAATATTTGTATTGTGCTTTTCTCATGTATATTGGTTAATGAATGATTTCAATTATGTTATTAATATGAATTTCATATAACCTTTGATATATATATGTATGAGATATTTCTTGAATAATTGGCTCTTTGCAGGTGAAGAGAAACATCCCTAGAAGCTTTGGAGAAGATTGAAGCAGGAGAATACCAAGCTTGGATCAACCGTCATAAACTAAGTAAGCCAAACTCTCTTCCTATTCCTATTTCATTTTCTGTAAAAGCTGATTATCTGCAAGTCTATTAGTAAGTTGGTAACCCCAAACCCTAGGTTACAAGGGTGTATTGTCCTATACAACAAAACTGGTGACTCTACTAGGGAGTTAAACATATTGTGGTTCCATCCTATAGGTCCCTTTACCAGTCTTTGTTCTGATTCTGATTTTGAGTGTGATTATTTTTATCTTGCTTCTGATTTACAATGTAGTATGCCCAAAATTATCTGCTAGTATTTTTTCTTTGAAACAATTTCAGTAGTACACATGGGTTGCTTTATGCATAGTTGTGTGTGTGACCTTGTACACACAAGTTTCTATCTAGACAGTCACATGTCATATGCGGGTTTCATGCATACATAGTCATGTGTTTCCTGTAGCGCTCTATAAGTTGGATTGGGTTTGCTTGTCCCTGTCTCTTTGACTTTTTAGTTGTTTGGAAGTCTTCTATTTATGGCATAGATTTGTGAGTCTAAATTCTATGTGTCACACCATTTGCTTATTCATCAAGCCTTTGAGCTTTTTCGTTTGAATTTCTTTCATTTGTGAAGATTATGTGGTCCTCCTGTTTGGTTTGTAGGTTTGAGTGATTGTGTCTAGGTCAGTGATCAGGGCCTTAGATGCTTTATACTCTATGTTGCATCTTGTGGTGTTAGTTTGTCACTCTTATTCTGTGAATCTAGTGGACTCTCTAGTTTCAATAGTTTCTCCAAGTCAGGTTTTTTCCAAGTCTTCTTCCTATTGGTTGAAGTAGGTCACTTTAGGCCCTTTATGCCTCATTTCACTTTTTATATGCTTTGATTATTCGAACTTGCTCAAAAGTTCCATTTAGCTGCATTATAGTTTTTGAAGTTTTTGAAAAGAGAAGAAAAACATTTTATACATTTGCATTTAGTTGCATTTAGTTGTTTCTTTTCAGTATTTTTCAAATAAAAATTATAAAATTATAAAAAAGAAGCCTTAGTTTTCTCGCACTTAGTTATAAATTCATTAGCTTCTATTTACAAAAAGAAAACAAGTTTGGTTTTAGTAGTCACAATTTACTTTGAAATTTGCTTTATACATCAATTTTCTTTTTCTTATCAATTCTATAACATCACACCAGTTTCATGCCATTTTCCTCTGACTAGAAACAACCTTTTAAAATGAACGATATAATTAAAAAGTATTAGTAAGTTTTATTTTTTAGGATCCTACACCAACTAGCTTAGGCTAGACTTGTGGATTAGGGAGTTTCAACTCTCCACAAGTATTTGATTTCAGATGTAGTTGTCCAATCAATAGGTAAATCATATTCTATGTTGATTGTATCTGTGAAGCTCCTCTCAAATAGGAGTTAAGAAAGAGGCCGCGTGGAGACTTGGACTAAGGAGATAACCCCCTGATTCCTTGTCAAAGCGTAGACTAGGATTTTTGTGCATCTAGAAAATTATGTTAATACCAACATTTTGGGCCCCGTGCAGTGTCGATGTTGACAGGGTTTCGGCCTTTGCTACCCTGCCCATGTGTACAAATCAGGATTGCGATTGTTCCCCCTTACTGTCAGTATAGTTGCGGTAGACTTTAGTCTCTTTGAAATCTAGGGTTCATACACAGGTACACTGGAAGGCTATTTCTGGTTGACCTTGGACAAACTTGGAAGGTAACCTCGTTAGAAGGTGTGGGAGGGCAGTTGGGTGATTCCTTCACTTGTGCATAAGAACATCTATAGGGACTCCAATAAATTGTCTCTCAACTTTCTTTTGGAAAGCATATCTTATACTCTTTGTGTCTGGTTTGGCTTTAGGAAATTTTGTAGTGAGTGTTGTGTGGCTTGTTTGTGTTTAGTCAGCCTTAGGGTGTGTGAAGATTCAATTTTTAAGTGTCCAGGACCAACCTCTCAGAAGGTTGCAAAATCTTCCTCCAGCTGCTACAGTGGAGCCTCCACCGCCCCCTCAAAGGCGTAGATTAGATACAGATGGTTCATTTGAACTGGTAGGAATCAGTGAATTTCCAGGTGAATCGAAACTTAGGACAAACTAGGTTTATACAACCATAGTAGAGATTGAAGACTTGCAAGATGACAATTTTGCAAGAAACTTTAACCCCCCTCTTACTAAATTAAATGATCTTGTGATCATCTAAGTTCTTCCATTTAATTCACCTATGATTGGTGTTCCCGTGAGCAGCAATATGCAAATATCAGAAGAGGGTATATCTACCCCCACCTTAGCCATATTAACTAGAGGAGTGCCACCTCCCCCTGTAGGTACTCCTAGACCAAGTGCACCTACTACACCTTTATCACCTAGTAGTCGGGTGGTTCAACCTTCAACTTCCTTGAATGTAGTAGGCCCTTCTAGTGGGGCGATCACTGGTATACCCAGTGCACCTTTTGGTTCACCCTCTTTTATGCATACTGCTCAGAATGGTCTTGTTGGATCCTCTTCATTTATTCATGGATTTCCTTGGAATGGGGGGCACATTACCCCATCCACTCCTTATGTGGGCCCGACACCTGCATATGTGGGGATGTAGTTTGGAAATACAAACACCTATTGTTAAGGTTTCCAAACTCCAATTTCAGCTTCGTTCACACGCTCTCCTTTCTCACTTTTTAGTGGAGGGATACCTGCTCCAGTATTTTAGACTCCAGTTTCATCTGGAGGAGCTCAAACTACTTATACTGCACCGCATAGAAATAATCCACTGGCTTATGGGTGGAATCCATTTCAAAGTAGTCCAACTACTTCACAACTAGGAATTGGGGGAACCCCACCTTTACATTTGGGAACAAGGGGACAAGTCCTTCTACCTCCCAAACTCATACTTTTCAGGCTTCGGTTCGGCCTAAACTTCTTTTTCTGGAAACTTTAAACTTGCCAGACTTGAAAAAGTTGATGAATGACCTAGTGAAACATAATGTTATGTGGCCACCTGTTCCAACCAAGTTACCATTGGACATTCCCAAGTTTGAAGACAAAATTAGGGAGGATTCAAGGGCCCATGTCACCACCTTCCATTTATGGTGCTCTTCCAACTCATTGAATGATGACATTGTTCGATTGAGGCAGTTCCAAAGAAATCTAACTAGTGTTGCAGCACAGTGGTATATTGAATTTCCCTCTACTATGTTTGATAGTTTTTGGGACTTAGCAGAGGTGTTCTTGAACCACTTCCAACTTCTTGTTCAGTATGATTGTTGGAAGGGGTTTTGGGAAAGTGAGTTGTGCAGCGTCGTGGTAGTTATGCAAGCTTACATGACACCATGCAAGGCTAGATCAGCACGATGGGTGGAAGAATAACCGCTTTTGAATATTTCATGTATTAATTGACCATGTTTTGTGGACATAGGTCATTAGTGGTTAGAAGTTAGTTAGAAGTGGACCTTTGATGTCAAGGTGCAAGCCTATATATAGAGCTAGTTTTGAAAATGTATCAGATGCACATAGATGATAAGGATAAAAGAGATCATAATCAACACGATACAAGTCCAAGACAATATTTGAGAGTGATCAATCTGTTGTGATCTATCTATGGTCTTGATGAGTCTTCTGTTTCGAACAATTCATGATCTATTATGTCAAATACCGAATTTTGGGATGTAATCAATCTCCTGCTGTGGAGAAGAATTATCTATTTTTGGGTTTGTTCTGCAGAATTAATATGACATGACGGTTGTTTCCTAAATGTTGTCTTCTATTTTCTAGTTTTCTCTACTACGATGTTAATTAGAAATGTCTTGAATCTGTTTATGATGTACTGATGTTGTTATAATGAATGAATGATGCGATCTATCCCAATTCTGTCTCAATTCTGATGAATGATGATGAAGCTTATTAAAGTTGTTTTATGAATGACACTGCTACGATAAATGAATGATGTGATCTATTAGATCTGTAGTTGTGAAGATGAATTGTGATAACTTTTTTAGTTCTGTCGAGTGATTTAGAGTAATTTCATAGTTATGCTGTCAAAGCCTCAGATGCCATATCTTCCATTATTACTACCAAAAACTTGGTTCCAACAACTCTCCCTTGAACATCTCAGGTGAAACTTCATCCACTCTATGGATGTTGCTGGGCAGGGTAAAACCTGTCTGGGCTGGTGCTCAGGGAGATCACGCTGGTTGGGCGTCGATAGAGTGAGAACCCCTGTCTACAAGGCTTTGTTGGTGGGTTTTTTCCAATAAATGGTTCTGTTGCTGGGACTGAGTTGCGATTGAAAGGAGGATATGTTTTGGCATTCGACTTGACTGAAGATTGAGGAGTGGTTTGGTCTAAACTGCAAGAGTTTGCTGAAATAGAAAATCAGAATCTAAAGTTGTCCACAGAAAATTGGTTGGACATATATATTCACGACGGTCCTCACGAATGGTTCTTCTGTGAGTTTCCTATCACTGTGTATGAGTGGCTGGTGAAGTTTGCTTCTAAGAAGAAAAACTTCCAAGGAGGAAAGCCAGCATCTTGGACTCTGGAGTTGATCTAGGAATTGCAAGAAATAGACAATAAGGCATCACGGGCTATCGAAGTGTGGTTGGAAAGTATCCTGGAGGGATACATTACTAAGTTTGCAGTTGATACCAATAAGTCATTTAGCAAAGCAGAAAGGTATTTCTTCAACAAACCACGAGGTAGATTTTTGTTGTCTCTGCAGTTATCTATTAAACAACTTGTCTGCAAAAAAGTTATTATGAAGATGGATCAAGAGTAGTGGAACTCTGGTGTGCAGAGGATGTAGACACTGTGACAAAAGGGAGGAGACACATGGAAAGTTAAGGGGTAGATGGGCATTAGTTCTGGTGAGATTGTGAAGGTCACCGAGGAAAAAAGTGGTTGTACAAGAGGAGGATCAAGGTTTCGAAAGAAGAGGCAGAGGATAGGAGAAGGTCCTATTGCGATTGAAGTGTGATTCCGCGAAGAGAAACCACATGAGACAAAGTGACCTTTCAGTGATGATGAGGACGACCAGACCTAGCCTACGCCCATAACAATGGCAGGCTCAAACCCTAGTAGTAACGTGTCTACACCTCCATGCACTACTCCACCACTAGAAAGAAATAAGCATTCTACGTCGACTTTCATGACGTGTCAACAACACTCTAGTAGTAGAGTACCAACTAGAGGAAGAAGGCCCAGAATGGTAGGAAATGAAATGAAGCTACCAATATTTCATGGAAATGACACCGATGACCTAGAGCAATATTGGTTCTTGTGTGAGGCGATATGGACCGCCTGACAGACTGTGGATGATGATGTCAAGAGAAGCGAGTTGGAAACCACCCTCAGGGGTCATGCACTAGATTGGTACATGAGATTCATGCTGGTTCCTTAGGGAGGTACAACAAAAACATTGGATGAGATCCGTAAGGGGTTATTTGAAGAATGTAAGAAGCCAAAGTCTGAGGCTCAATACATTACCGAATTGAAAGAAATCAAACATTTCCCCAATGAAACAATTTGGGACTTTGATCAATGGTTTAAGATGTTGATGGCTCGAGTCAGCTTCCAGATGAGCGATGTTAAGCACAAGGAGTGGTTCATTACTGTGCTTGTCCCACATATCAGACACCCACTAATGCAGCAAAAGATTGTGATGTAGAGCAAGGCCCTAGAAATCACGATGAAATTAGAAGCATCACTGGTAGGAGAAACCGCGGTCGGGATGAACCAGATTCAAGCACAGTTGGCCAATCTGACGCTCTAACTGTAAGATATCAAGAAGGTTAAGGAATATCATGATGACCTTTGGTGCACTCAGTGTCATGCGGATGGACACACTAAGGATACATGTTTGAAGTTATGAAATTATTTTCTTTCAGGAGGCCCAAACCCATTGAGCTGCGCTGGTGTACCATGGTGCCACATAGGTCACGTCTATGGGCATCGACATGAGAACTGCGACTACATGCAAAATATGGTTACCAGGATAGAGATTCTATACTATACCTTTTGTCAGTCAGTAGGACACGACGATAAAAACTATAGAGCTTATGACTTTCTCTAGCAAAGGACATATGATTCCTACTTTGTGAAAGGTGAGGACCCCTGGGCAATGCAAGTGTATCCAAAGATGGAATAGCTAGCAATGTAGGTGCAGTATACACCACCATCCCAGATGCTATTTATCTCATCATAAGCAGATTAGTAGTTTACGTCACAGCCACAGTTTGCACCGCAGCTGCAGTTCACACCACGACCACAGTATAATCAGGTACCACTTATTCAGCCTCAACCACAATATGTTCAAGCTGTGCACTATGTCCAGTAGAAACCAAACCCCCCACAGCAGCAGTCGAAACAGCCTCAGTTTCAGCAAGGGGGAGTCTGAGGAGGATTCCATGGAGGATTCACGGGATGAGGAGGAGGCTTTGGTCGAGGAGGCAGATAAGGTCGAGAATTAATCCAGTGTTATACATGTGGAGTATTCAAACACTACCAAAGGGAGTGTCCTCATGTGTAGTGTACATACTATGCAGCAAGCAAGCATAATATTGAAGGTTTCCCTCTGTTGATTGCAAAATGGCAGGATGGAAACATTCCTCAGTTGCAGAATACACAGGCTCAGAACCAGCCAACGTTCCAAGTGCAGAACTAGCCAATGATGTAGAATTAGATCCCACCACAAACTCAAAATCAACTGATGTACCCACCATTGAATCAGAACCCACCATTGAATTAATCCCAGAACCTAAATCAAGGATCAACGATTGCAACAATTCAAGCCAAACTGTGAACAAAGGATGTCGACGTTGGGGTTGTCACTCGTGCCAGTGTGACAAATGGAGAAGATGGACCGCGTTAGCAAGTTCAGTTTGCTGGAAAGAAAAAGGTAGCATTTGATATTGCAATGGAGAAAGACACTTTCTTCGAGCCCAAGCATGCAATCAGGAGAAATTTAGATAAGTTACTTGTTATTGACATGCCGTCTGCTTTTGATCCATTTATAGAGGCAAGACCATCGTGACAGCATGGTACCTTGTAGCAGTTCTTTGAGAGTTGTCTGTCGCTGGCATATGATCTTGAAGCCCTTGTTGATATTTAGAAGTTGTTGTACCACCAAGATAAGGCATTGAAGGATTCCACGGTGACCTCCTTGAAAAAGAGGAAGACAGGCAAGGAAATGAGGATGAACATCGAGATCAGAGATTACAAGGTTGACTAAGTTTTTCTAGATCTCGGATCAGATGTAGACATTATGACCAAGCAAACTTCGAAGCTGATGGGGAAGCTGACATTGGGATGGTCGTCGGTACAACTGTGACTAGCAAATCAGGCAAAGGTTCAGCCCATTGGTTGCATTTCAAACCTGGTTGTTGATGTTGAAGGTATGAAAACATATGCTGATGTTGATATGATAGAAGTGGTTGAAGATGGAGGTTCATATCCTGCACTGCTAGGGATTGGGTGGGATAATGATAGCATGGTAGTTATCAATTTTAAAAAATGCATTTTGATGTTTGAGAACCAAGATGTCAGGGTCCTTGCTCCCATGGACCCTCAGGAAGGAAACTAGTATATTGAACCTCTAAGGGATGAAGCCGATAGAAGTTGGGATCATGCCTATAATATCTCTCAAGAATATATCTACCCTACCATCAATGGTGAACTTGGATGGCGCATCACTAGTTCTGCGTCTTCTGATTTCGATGATGCTTTGGAAAAATGGAAAAATAGGTTGCATGAGGTGTCGTTCAAGAAATGTGGGTTGATCACATAGTCTCTCCATCATGTAGCAACTGAGACTATCAAGTTGCCAATTTATGAAGGGATGCTAAAGTTATCAAAATTCCTTCGAGAATTTGAAGAAAAAGTATTTGAACCACAAAGGGTATTGGCTCTAGATGTAGCACTAAAGGCTACCTCGACCTGATGGTGGGTGACACACAAGGAGATGATCCATGACTAGGGACAATGTCAAATATTGATGATGGTGTGCTTTAGCGACTCAAAGGCCTATCATGCTGGGAGATATGATGGATGGAATGAACCCACCAATCACTTAATGGAATGTCAAACCTTATGGGCATCATCACCTAAATATGATTGGGTCCATGATTTTGTTCATACTCTAGATGAGATGGCGAGATCCTAGTATGTAGTGGAAGAACTGCACATAACTATAACCACTTGGGAGGATTTGTCCATTTTCTTTACACAGATGTTTAGTTTCCAGGATGCCAGACCAGAGGTACATAATGCATTGCAAATCATCTGTTCCATAGTGCCGAAGTTCATCCCTATCGCATACCTAGTTGATCTACATGTTCACTACTCAATTCAATCCATGATGACATGTTGCAGTCTATCTGGGGAACATTGGGGGAGATGAAAATCCCATTGAAACCCGATGTGAAACCTGTGCGACAGAGGCCATATCAACTAAACCCACAATACAAGGAGCATGTGAAGGTTGAGATTGATCGGATGCTGGATGTTGGGATCATCGAACCTGTCGAATAATTAGAGTGGATAATCCCTATGGTGGTTCAGGATAAAAAAACCAGTGAAATTTGCATTTGCGTCGACCTAAGAAAGTTGAATGATGCCTGCATGCATGATCTATTCTTGAATCCATTTACAGATGAGGACCTTGAAGGAGTAGGTGGTCAAGAGATGTATTTCTTCACAGATGGCTTTTCTGGGTACCACCATATCTAGATTGCAAAGGAGGATCACCATAAGACCATGTTTGTCACTGAATGGGGTAGTTTTCAGTATACAATCATGCCTTTTGTGTTGAAGAATGCGCCAGTGATCTTTTATCCAGTGGTTGTCGCTGTGTTCAAAGAATTCATTCAAAAATTCCTACAGGTATACATGGATGACTGGAGAGTCTATGGTTTGGTTAGAGATCATTTAGCAAACCTATGATTGATGCTGGAATGGTGTCGACAACATCAAATTGCACTAAACTAAAAGAAGTGCATTTTCTACGCGCCATTTGGAATGTTGTTGGGACATATTATGTGCAAGTAAGGGCTATTGGTTGATCTAGTGAAGATCATGCTAATTATTAGTTTGCCATCGTTGACGAATATGAAGATGCTTCAAGCGATGCTGGGGCACATGGCGTACTATTGCAATTTCATCAAAGCATACGCTACAATTACTTCCCCTATGGAGAAGCTATTAAAGAAGGATGTTGCATTTGAGTGGAGTCAGGAATGTCAAGGAAGTTTTGACACACTAAAGGGAAAGATGGCCTCTACACCCATACTGGTATTCCCTGATTGGAACAAGGATTTCCATGTGCATGTCGATGCCTCTTCTATTGCACTGGGGGTTGTGCTTGCACAACCAGGTGAGGGCGATCTGGATCACCCGATCGTATATGCCAATAGGAAGTTCTCATTTGCTGAATGAAATTACACAACAACTGAAAGAGAAGGCTTGACGATGGTTTATAACTTGCAAACGTTTAGGCACTATTTGTTAGGCGGTCACTTCAAGATGTTCACCGATCATTACGCCTTGCAATATTTGGTCAATAAGCCTATGTTGGGGGGGGAGATCTGTCGGTGGCTGCTACATTTTCAGGAATTTGAATTTCAAATAATTGTGAAGCCAGGACAGTTGAATGATGGTCCTAATCACCTATCTCGTATTGAGACTGGAGAAGAACCTACCAATATTGATGACAGATTACCAGATGCGCAATTGTTATGGGTCAATATCGCAGATGATCATTATGCCCCAATCATTCAGTTCTTGGAACTTTTCAACCAGAACTTTTCAACTAGTCAAAAGAAGCAGTTGGTAGTAGAGGCTTCATATTTCTAGCTGATTGTGGTGCAGCTATACAAGCTTGGAACCATTCTACCGCATGAGCATGGACCCATTCTAGAAGAAGCACATGCAGGAATCGTGGGAGGTCACTATGGAGGAAAGGATACTGCGCAGAAGGTGTTGCATGCTGGGATATGGTGGCCTACGCTGCATAATGATGCCACAGACCATGTGTGGAGTTGTGACATCTGATAGCACATTGGTAAACCATCACGACGAGATGAGATCCTGCTTGTGCTGCAGGTAACTCCACAACCTTTTGATAAATGGGCTGTGGATTTTTTGGGTCCAATTAATCCACCGGGGAAGAGGACTAGTGCACTATACATCATTACTACAACTGACTATATGCCCAGGTGGGCAGAGGCCACACCAGTTGTGGATTATACCGTTATGACAGCAACGAAGTTCATATTTGAGAATATTGTGACACTGTTTTAGTGTCCCAGGATTTTCAACTGCACTGTGAGAGTGCTAACTGAGGAGTTGCAGGTGCAACATAATAAACGCATGCCATACCATCTACAGGTGAATGGGACTGTTGAAGCATTCACCAACATTTTGGAAACAACATTAACAAAGGTATGTAGTGCTAATCACGATGATTGGGACTTGAAAATTCCAACAGTGCTATGGGCCGATCGTACCAGTTGTAAATGACTAACAGGACAGACACCGTTTAAGCTGGTATATAAACAAGAGGTAGTCATTCCCATGGAATACATTGTTCCTAGTTTTCGCATTGCTGCGGCGACCGACATGGATGATGGAGAAGCATTAGATGAGCACGTTGCGTAGTTGATCCAGCTTGAATAGAACCGTTTTATTGTAGGCTTCCACCAGCATGTTGTGAAGGATTGAAAAAAGGCATGGCATGATAGTCAGATTAAGAATAAACAGTTTGCAAAAGGATATTTGGTGTTGTTATACGACATCAAGTTCATGAAGCATCCAAGTAATTTACAGATGCACTAGTTAGGCATGTATCTTGTTCATTCCTTTACTTCTAGAGGTGCGGTTCAGTTCCAGCAATTAGATGGTGTAGTACTACCGACGCTTGTCAATGGGAGTCACTTAAAACCATATAGGATGAGGTCAGAACTGTGCACCGATTGAGGTGCTGTAGAAAAAAAAAAGAGACTAGTTTTTTTGATAGCAGCAAGGCGAGCCTAGTGTAAGAGGCTCTACAAGGATAGGAGTTAGTAGCGACAAAAGAGAGACCACCTACAACAGCTGCAGGGCTGTGGGTTGGTCAAATTAGCAATAAATGCAGGTAGTTAAAAGAGTTAGCTGGAAGTGCTTGTTGAAGCGACACACATTAATGGTCGATCCGACCTTTAGTAGGGTAAGATTTCCAACATATTTGGTGTCATTACTGCTAGATTTTTTCATGATGGACACAATGGATTTGGTAATGATGATTTCGAATTGGGAAGTGGCTATAAAAAGCGAGCGGGACGCGGGACAAAGTCATTGTTGAGAACAGTTCAGTTGAGTGAGAAAAGTGTTGAGCTGAGTACAGTTGAAGAGTCTTGAGTGTGAGTTGCAGAGTAGAGGTGCAGAGTCATCGGGTGCATAGTAAGGATTGGGGAGTACGACATGTTGAGTGACCCCAATGTAAGTGAGATTTCCAGTGAGATGGAATCCCCCATTTGGCCCATGGCCATTGAGGAGGAATTCATGAGCATGACGTTAGGCTCTTCGTCGATCCCCAAAAGAAAGCGAAAGGCTTAGAATCGTAGCTCCACGCCGCCGCAGAAGAGGCACACCCACACTTCAACTAGAGTGCAAGGAGAGGGAACTACACAGACCGGGCCATCGATCTCTGGAGCTATAGAGTCTATGGTGCCTAGGGGTGTCTCTTTCAATGATATACTAGGATATGTTTCTCCAATGCATCTGGGAGCAAAGCGGAGGAAGCCCACAAAGAATTAGAAGTATCCACCCAAATTGCTACCACTACCGAAAGTGATGACTTGCTTGGTAGATATCATCCCTGCCTTGATCAGGATGAATTTTGAAGACCACGATTTGTTGTTACTCAAAGATGTCTGGGATGAGCCTTATGAATCAGTTCTAATGGGGCTTGGTGCACCGATTCAAAGGATTCCTCAACCATGGGCGAGCGGGTTGAATAAATATGGATTGTTAGGGCTCATTAATATGCCTCACTTTGGGCTACTTAATGAATCTCATGCATGCGTCAAACAATTTTTGGCTTGTTTTCATGGTGGGACGCTCTGGTTGAATGAGCATATTCCAGTCACGATTGACTTGATTTCAAGAATTATGAGCTTGTCGAAGGTCGTTGAATATTTGGCGTAGTATATCCACGGGTGGGATACTAACAAGAAGCTTTCCAACCAGCTGAAGGAGAGATTTGGCTTGTAGCGTGATGGTCGCGCCTATCATATAGACAACATTAATTCATAGGCGGTGCGTATTGGGGTGCACATTTTTGTGAGCAAGATTGTCCAGGGGAATCGACCAGTCCAATGCAACTCAAGGATGGTAGCATGTGCACAAAAATGTGTAGAGGGCATGCAGATGAAATGTTCCTTGTTTCTGTTCAACCAGTTGCTCAACGATTCTCTCACTGCTCAGGCCAGGCGAAAAATCGAACCAAATGGTGCCAAGAATACAATGTGGGAAGCGGTACCCTGCTAAGGATGGAGGACCAACTACAGCGGCTCATCAAAGCTGTCACTGACTCCCCTGAGGCTGCAATGCAAGCGATATGAGATTCCAACCAAGAAGGGTTTGCTATGGTAAGAGATACGTTGAATTCTATTTATGATGTTGTTTCTAGGAAGACACTTGGGAAACATGTGTTGTAGGAATTTCCATCGATCAGCACTGAGTTGCGACCTAGGAAGATCAAGTTCCCTCAACTGCAATCGATACAGGGAGTGAAGAAGTGAACCTATTATTGTGACTGCTCCAGAGCATTGCCTTGGATCTTATCAAGTTACCCACTCAAGCACTTGTGGAGGTGCAGCATGTTGCCACCCAAGAATTGGCAGATAGGCAGAAGGAGCTTACTAATGAGTATGCGCAGTCACAGAGCGCAGTTGAGAAGCTGCAGAAAGAAGCTGAGGAGCTGCATCAGGTCAGGGTGCAGCTGGCGAAAGACAAGGTATAGGAAATTGAGACATTGAAGGAAACACAAGCTGAGTTGCAGTGCAAGGCTACCGAGGAAATCACTGAGCTGAAGAAGGCGCAAGACCGCCTTATCATTGAGAAGGATCAGTTGTGCGCAAGTTGTGGCGAGGTCGAGCAAGTTGTTGATGAGGCCTATCAACATATCTTTAAGAGCACAATCGATATTACTGCAGTCGCTAAGGCCAAGTGACTTGGGGAAGTTATTTTCAAGCTCCAGGACACCAATATTCTGCTCAATGCTCTAGTCCATCCAGAGATGCCACTAGAACAGGTTGTCGAATGGAAGGCTACTATTAAGGAGGTAGTGGCCCAGTTTGAAAAAATGGAGAAAGAAGCAAAGACGATCATGGAGGAAATGACACCGTTCTTGCAAAGCATTTTCCAAGGTGAACAACTCGATCAGTTGACCATGCAAGCACAAGAAGCTGAAGGACAGTTGACAACACTGAAAATGACGCTGCGAGCATTATTGATCATGGTGCAGATCACGCAGTTTTAGGAGTTGAAGGACCTACAACAGAGAGCTGCATGTGCCCAAGAACACCAACAAAAGCGTCGTGCCTAGTTAGATTATTTTCAAGAAGTTGGTGGGAAGCTGGGTGTCAAAGTAGTCGCAAGGCTACAGGTGGTGCAATAAATTCAGTAGATGGTCGATGGCAAGGTTGGGACAGCACACCCTGTGTAGCAGGATTTTCTTAAATGCCAAAGCGTTGCCAACAAAGTCCAGCTCTAGGTTCATGAAATATCGCAGCAGTTTGAAGATTTCAATGCCAAGACATCGGCATATACCTTGTCAACCTAACGTGGCTCGAGGACAAGCCACAAGACTGTGTCAGGGGCTTGTTGGCAGGGGTTTTGGGAAAGTGAGTTACGTAGTATCGCAGTAGTTGTGCAAGCTCAAGCAACACAACACAAGACCAGATCAGTGCGATCGATGGAAGAATAACCACTTTTGAATATTTAATGTATTAATTGACCACTTTTTGTGGACATAGGTCATTAGTGGTTAGAAGTTAGTTAGAAGTAGACCTTTGATGTAAAGGTGCAAGCCTATTTATAGAGATAGTTTTGCAATTGTATGAGACACACATAGATGATAAGGATGAAAGAGATCATGATCAGCGCGATACAAGTCCAAGTCAATATCTGAGAGTGATCAACCTGTTGCGATCTATCTATGGTCTTGATGAGTCCTCTGTTTTCAACAATCTGCAATCTATTTATGTCAAATACTAAATTTTGGGATGTAATCAGTCTCCTGTTGTGGAGAAGAATTATCTATTTTGGGTCTATTCCACAGAATTAATATGACATGACAATTGTTTCCTAAATGTTGTCTTTTGTTTTCCTATTTTCTCTGCTGCGATGTCAATGAGAAGTGCCTTGAATCTGTTTATGATGTACTAATGTTGCTGTAACGAATTAATGATGTGATCTATCCCAATTCTGTCGCAATTCTGATGAATGATGATGAATCTTATTAAAGTTTTTTTATGAATGATGCTGCTGCGATAACATTGATGTGATAAATGAATGATGTGATCTGTTAGATCTGTAGTTGTGAAGATGAATTATGATAACTATCTTATTTCTATCGAGTGATTTAGAGTAATATGATAGTTGTTCTGTCGAATCTGCGTATGCCATATCTTCCCTTATTACTACTGGAAACTTGGTTTTGACAGCTCTCCCTTGAACATCTTAGGTGAGACTTCATCTTCTCTGTAAATTTTACTGGGCAAGGTAAAACTTGTCTAGGCCGGTGCTCAGGGAGATCGCACTGGTTGGGTGTTGACAGAGTGAGAACCCCTATCGATGAGGCTTTGTTGGTGGGTTTTTTCCAACAATGATGCTAGAACAGACCTCTTGTCTACCTTTAGGAAATATAAAGCCACTCACATTTCGGACCATATCCAAGAGTGGCAAAGATGAAAGAGGCTTGTAAAATCCACCATCCCCCCAAGTTTCTGTTAGAGTGGTTCCTTAAGTCTTTGTTGCCTTATATATCTAAGGATATATCCACTTCGAGGGTGACTACTGAAGAAGAGGCCATATTCAAGGCCTAGCAGTTGGATTTGATATATGCTCAGTCTGGGATATTATATGAAATCATACCCGACGCACCACAGTCTACCCATAGTGTTGAGAAACCCAAGCCTAGACCCCATGCCGATGTTGTGGTTAGTTTAGTAAGTTATCCCACTGTAGAGTCTTTGGCCAAAAAACTTCATGAATTTTCTATCAAGCAGTCTACAACGGAGGTAGCAAAGGCTGCCCCCTCACCCCAAAATGCAAATGTTTTTGCTAAATCATCTCAAAAGGGAAATCAGCATCCTAGTGGGAAGAAGAAGAAGGGGAAGAAAGGTGAGGGAAACCAAAACAAGACTAAATCGACGAATAATGCTGATGGGGGAAAAAAGGATAAGAAGAAAGTGAAATTTCCCTATAACTTATGCCAGGGAGATCATTTGAATCATCAATGCTCTCTCATGGAACAAGCTCATAAACTGCTTAAGACTCAACAACCGGCTATCCTGAAGGATCCTTTTCCCCAGGGACAAAATTAAGCTTCCGTTTCTAATGTAGTTGGGGGCACTTTGAGTGCTCCTCCTAACCAAAATTATATCAACATGGTGCGATCCAAGACATTACTCCAGATTATAATTAAGAACTATGAGATGGAGTCTCCGGAGAAGGGTAAGTCTATAGGTGAAACTTCTAACCCTCTCATGATCGAGAAGCCTACAGATCCAATCCCAAAGATACCAAAATCTATGTTTAGGAAAGAATTGAAAAATCCCAACACAAGGGCTACAGCCAACTACTCTGTAGTTGAAGATTTCACCCAAATCCCATGTGTGATGTCAGCATTGGAGGTGCTACAGATTTGTCCCTCCCATCAAGATGCACTCTTAGTAGCTTGAGGTATTATGGATTCGTCAAGCCCTATGGCGAAATTTAATTTGTCTGGTGTCTAAATTCTCCTACCGTATCATGTGGCTTTGTCAGTATATGTCATCCATGGTGGAAAGATGATTGGAAGGAAAGTTGTTGAGAAAGGTGCTTCCACATGTGTCATGTATTTATCTTACTGGAAGGCTCTTTGATCTTTGGAGCCATTTCCATCGAACACCTTACTTACTACTTTTGATGGAAGGTCATTCCTTCTGCATGATATCCTACCAGCTTTTGAGATTAAGCTAGCAAGGAAAGCAATGTCTGTTGAAGTGGAGGTGATTGATGCTCCATTGGATTATAACTTGCTTTGGGGGATAAGCTGGACTTACGCTATGTATGTGATTTCCTCAGTCATTCTTTGAGTGATAGTGTTTCCACACCAAGGGAAGTTGGTCACTATTGACCTAAAAAGTTTTATATGGAAACTAATGAGTCCACGATGCCATTGGTTCATTAGGTCAAACCAACTAATGAGAGCTTGGGGGTTGGTATGTATTCATTGTTAATGAGTACTTTTGATATCCCAGCCCCGATAAACTACTTAGGTTCTACTAGTGTAGGGAATTATGTCGCTATGGTTATCGATAGAATGGATCCTTGGGTCCTTCCTTCCCGTTATGAACCTGAAGTGCCCTTATCAACTATGGAAGTAGCTTACTAGGCTATCGTTAACACCACTATCGATCCCATTTTGATTCTTCCTACAGTCTCAGAGGAGTCAGAAGAAGCCTATATTCCTGCTTCGGAAGAGAAATATTTGTATACTGACGATTTCTTAGACATGGTATTTCCTTTGGATGAAGAAATTTTGGAAGCTATGAGTGGGTGAGATAAGATCTGTAAAGATCTTCACCATAAATCCTACTTTCTTCCAGAGCTAAGTAGGATTGAAAATCAAGAGTTCCATGTGAGACTGGAAGGTGATGTTGATATACTGATCAATCCCTTACTAAGGGAGGGAATATTTTTTGAGGGGAATATGGAAAAAAAATATGTTACTATCCCTATCAACATCTTTGCAAATCCCAACATCGTGGAAAATGTATATATTGGTGCAAACTGCTCTCCGGAGGAGATTGCTATCTATACACCTTTATTTAAGGAGTTCCATGACGTGTTTTCCTGGTCATATGAGGAGATGCCAGGAATATATCCAATGATAGTCGAACATGAAATCTGGACCTATTTTTATGCCAAACCGGTTTGACAAAAACTTAGACCTATTAACCCACTTAAAGCGGCAACCATTAAGGATGAAGTGGAAAAACTGCTGAAAGTTGGTTCATCTACTAGATCGCTTTGATGGAATGGATATCCAATCCTGTTCCCATCGATAAAAATAAAGGGACGATACTTGTATGTATATACTTTCATGATTTAAACAAATCTTTTCCCAAGGACAATTACCCGACACCATTCATAGATCAAATCATTGATGCCTGTGCGGGGAGTGAATTTTTTTCATTTATGGATGGTTTTTCTAGGTACAATTAGATTCAAATAAATACCAAATACCAACATAAAACAACTTTTAGTTGTCCTAGGGGTACATTTTCATATAAGAAAGTTCCCTTTGGATTGAAAAATGCAGGGGCTACCTTTCAATGGGAAATGAATTTTTCCTTCCATGACATCAAGACTATTGTCGAGCCGTACCTAGATGATCTGTCTTCTCATTCTCGTAAGAGGATCGATCATCCAGATCACTTGCGCTTAATATTTGAACGATGCAAGAATTACAAAATATGCTTGAATCCCCACAAGTGTGTTTTCTGTGTTGAGTCAGGTCGGCTTCTCAGGTTCATAGTTTCTAACAAAGGTATTTAGGTCGATCCTTTGAAAGTTGAGCCATTGTAAATATGCCTCCTCCTCGTTCTATTAGGCAACTTCAAAGCATACAAGGAAATTCTAACTTCCTTCGACATTTTATTCTGAATTATGCCAAGATCACCAAAGGTTTCATGTGCCAGTTGAAGTAGGACACCCCATTTGTAAGGGATGAAACCGCACAACTTGCTTTCAAGGCATTAAAAAAATATTTGTTGTCAGCTCCTTTGTTATGTCCGTCGGATTACTCTCATGATTTTATATTGTATATGGTCATGTCTAAGTCGACCATTGGGGTAGTGCTGGTCTAGGAACATGATGAGCTCCAAGAGCATGTCATCTATTACCTTAGTTGTGCTTTAGCTGGCCCTGAACTTCAGTACTCCCACATTGAAAAGTTTCCTTTAGCAGTTGTTTATCCTATGCATAGGTTACGTCACTACATATTACTGAGGACTTGGAGTTACGTCACTACATAGTCATTCTCCAGGAGTTTGACTTGGATTTTCAATCTGCCAAATAGAAAAAATACTTTTTTTGCAGAGCTTACTATAGAATTTCCAGTGGAAGAAGATGTAGCTATTGAAGAAGTCTCATTTCTAGATGAGCACATTTTTTTGATTTCCACCTCTAATCCTTGGTACAGAGATATACTTATTTATCTCAAGACTCTAAATATTCCTGCGACCTTTTCATGGGAAGAGAAACACAAACTACACCTACATGCGAAAAACTACCTTATAGTCGAGGATACTTTATACCGTAGAGGGGTAGACTCGGTTTTACGTCGGTGCCTTGCCCATGAAGAGGACGAGAGTGTCCTAAATGATGCCCATAACAGAGCATGTGGGGGTCATTTATCTGGGTTATCAACGACCCAGAATATTTTTTGTGCCGGTTATTTCTGGCCCACGATATTTAAATATTGTGTAGAAGCTTTGAAGTGCTATCATCCTTGTCATATTTACACCAGAAAGATGCAGTCGCATCCTTCTCCACTGTTTTCCATCATCGCATTGGGCCCCTTCACTAAGTCGGGGATAGATTACGTGACATGTAACCCAGTCTCGGTTGGGGGGCACAAATACATCATTATCTCTATTAATTACTTTATGAAATGAGCAGAGGCAATTCCCACCTTTAGGGCTCATGGGGAAAATGCAGCTTTTTTAGTTTTAAACTAGATTATCGCTCGTTTCAGTATTCCAAAGGATATTGTCACTGACCATGGCAATCATTTCCAAAATAGCATGATGACCAAATTGGCTACTATTCTAGGGTTTAAATAAGATCACTCATCTTCCTTCTACCCGCAAGTGAATCGTCAAGTCGAGGCAGTCAATAAGACCTTGAATACTATTCTCAATCATACTATTAATGCATCCCAATCAAATTGGCACATTGTGTTGTATCCTACACTTTGTGCATACCAAACCAATGTTAAAACTACCACATGTTTTTCACCTTTCCAACTCGTTCATGGGGTGGAAGTAGTAACTCCGGTTGAATGTAAAATCCCATCACTTAAAATTTCCATTCATGTGCTACCTGACACGACTGAATTAGAAGAATGTTAGCTACATGTGGAAAATCTAGATGAATGATGCAGAGATGTGTTGACAACAAATGAGACTCATAAAAATAGGGTTAAAAATCAGTATGATAAATCGGTCAAGCCTAGTATTTTCTCTAAGGGGGAGCTTGTCTTTCTTTGGGATCAGGATAAAGAACCCCTGGGGGAAGGGAAATTCAGGTCCATGTCGTTAGGACCCTACATAGTGTCGATAGTTTTGAAGAAAGGACCATATGAATTATCTGATTTTGAAGGGAATAAGCTTTGTGAGCCTAGAAATGGGCTCTACCTAAAGAAGTACTATCCATAGGCTTAGCACTTTTTCTTATATTTTTATTGTACGTAATTTTATGTACAATAGTTAGCTGGTTTGTGTTCTTATGCCATTTGTTGGTTTTTACAGATGTCTTCCGAGTGGTTCATAGGTTTTTCATATGGCACTAGTAGTCCCACTTGCAACCTACCCTCAACCACATGGGTCATTTACTCACCCTCAGGATAGCTAGTTACCTCTAGAGGCGGTTTCGTAGGTCCTGCTACTAATAATGTGGAAAAATACAGGGCTGTCATTGAGCTTTTATAGGATGACTTGTCACGTGGAATCACTCAGATGGAGGTTAGACTTGACTCTCAACTAGTGGTTTCCCAGCTCAATCGAGCTTATCATGTGTGAAACCCTATCTTGTTACGTCAATTTTTGCAGGTTATATTTCTTGAAATAAATTTCGATTATATTTCAATTAATCATATTCCACAAAATCAAAATTCATTAACTAATGCATATGTGAACTATATCTTAGATTGGCACTTAACACACGTTTTATAAAAATACATAGTAAGATACATTTTAAACACATGTAAATAAACTTGTAATATGTGTGTGTGTTTAAAAATATGTCCATAAGATAGGTCGAGTTTTGATCCTCGGATCCATTCATAACTGTATAAATATACAAAAATATACAAAATTTGGATCACAATCCATAAAATGCCTCTAGATCTAACCCTGATCACCCTGATCATCCTGACCACCCTGGTCACCCTGATCACCAACATCATTAGCATCATCAACGTATTTAGCTGCAGTAGCCTCCTCAGCTTCTTTATAGACTAGTACAGCACTGGCTACCCTTCGCATAAGACGTATCCATGTAGGTGGAATCCCTACAACAATTTCCTACATGATGGTATGGATCTGGTCAATCCATATGGTTGCAACTCTTTGGGTAAGCCTGGCCAGCTTCCCCTCGATAACCCTCACCAAACCTTGGTCTTCCCCTTCCACTAGTCGCACATACATCCTGGGATTCCCATCAGGGTGGACAGGCCCAAAATATGCATTTTAAACATTAAAATGGATTAAAAACTCTTATACATATGTATATATCTTTATGATAAAAATTCATAAAAAATTAAAAAGCTTAAAAAGTAAAATACCTAGTGCTCCCCATACTCCTCTTGGAGGGAGGACGAGATCAGTGTCACCTCGAAAGTCTAAACCAGCATATGGAAACTTCTCTAGTGCTAGAAANCCACCACAAGTAGAAACCATCATCATACACACTCTGAACTAATTGACCGCCACCCTAGTGAAGGAAAATCTCTCCCCGCCTATTCATTCTAGGTTGACGAGGAGAGAATACTGGAAGTGGCACCGCAGGGCTGATTGCAGGCACTCTCTCAAAAAAGAATTCCAATAATACACTTGAATACCCAAAATTCTTGGATCAGCCTCTCTTATAGCTAGAGAGTTGTTTTTTCATAATCAGGATTATTCCCGAGCACCAATCAAAAACGGTTCCCTGTAAGCACTCTACAACAATCATCATTTGGTTCCAAGTGGCAAGAAGAAGCTATGAAGATCTTGCAACCCTTACTATAGTACTTACCAACACTTGTAGCAGGAAGTTAGTAATATGAAAATAGGGATACATGATCCCTTTTTCTGACTCCCGAGCATGCAGTAGGTGTTCACATAGTCTTGGACACTCATGGGGTCACTGCCCCTGCCAGTACCTTTGAGGTTGATGGGAATTCCCTGTCGAGACAACCCCGTGATGAAGTTATATGTCTTCCAAGTCTACCTCCAAGATTTCACCTTGAAGGCCAAAATCCCCAAGGTCATGGTCCCAATAGCCAATCAAAAATTTGAGCAAGCAGACATTGGCCCGCATGGGAGAAGTGCAGAAGAATTTCAGTAGCCCACTCTTCCATAATTCTTGCATAGTGGGGGAACTACGGAGTGTGTCTCGGTCCATATTCTTATGTTGCCGCTCCCTCCACTCCAACACCATGGTTGAACCTGATCATTTGACCAATATTTAACATTAGAATCCATCAAAATTCTTTAAATTTTGTCCATTATTTACTTTTTCTATGTCGCACAGTACATGTGACTGTCTTTTCGATAGGTCGCGTGTGACATGGAGGTTTATTTTGGGCAGGTCATGTGTATAACACGTGTACATGACTGTATAAGTCACCTACCCCTGTGTACTAAGCGGCCTCCTTAGGGTAGGCTTAAACATCAAAACTTTGCATAAAATTGAAAATTGAAACAGTTAAAATGGAAGAAAAAGGAGAGCTAGATTACCTCAAACTTGCGGAATTTGAAATAGTCCACCGGTTTGTCCACAACGAGCAATCCAAGCTAGAGGTAAAATGTTTCCAAATTGGGTAAAAACTTAAAATGTTATGTTTGATTTCTATTTTTGAACTATATATAAGAAAATTTTCAATTTTGGGTTTTTAGCCTATAGTTTGAAAATTACTTTTATATTTGAACTAATACCATCTTATTTTTCCTAATGCAACAGGTTCAAGGTTGTTTAAAGTTGTTGTCTGCTCATATAGGATATGTTTTTGGTCCTCCATGTGCATTTTTATATCTATACCTAATCTGCTTTTGACCCTAGGATGAATTTGTAGACCACGAAATATGGTGTTTCACCATTTTTTACCCAGTCTACATCATTGTTCTTCCGTGGATAGAGCCCCCGTTCCATGAGTACCCTAGTTTAGAACACTTTGCTGTCTTTTGGTACTCATGCTGCATTTGTGATAGGTTTAGGGGAGCTTTTTTAGCTATTCTTCATGCCAAATTGAGCCTCATTTTGGCCTCTTTTTACAAGCTATCCCCTTTATAAGGCTCCCCACTCTTATGGATTTTCTTTAAGCCCAGGTCTGACTCCTCAAAACATACTTGATTGACGAGTAAAATTGTCCATTCATGCTTGTTAAGAATATGTGAATGAGCATCCACATTGGTGGTAGGTTATCGTGTTTTCGGACCATGTGGAATAATACGAAAAAGGAACCCTCTCTTTTCTTTGGAATTGAGAAGAGTATTCTCAGGTATAGGCTTCTCGCTTTTCTGGACCCGAGGGACTAAATTTATGGAAAAGGAGCGCCCGGTATGAGCTTAGTTTTCTCTCTTTCGTGCTCTGGACCTAAACATGAAAAATATTTCAACCGTACTTTATGTCATTGTCATGCTCATTAAACCCTAAAGAATAAAGCATCGAGTTTACTGTTGTAAGCCCCATTTCTCGTAACCAAATGGATCTTTCCAAGTGATCTTGCTTTCCTTCACACTCGTTAAACTCAAGCTATATGTTAATTTAAAAGGGGAATTGGGTAGGTGGTAATTAAACCTTTTTTGGACCTTCCTCACTAAGTACAAAAAAGGTGTGCCTTACTTCTTCAAAAGCTAAGAGAGTTCTTCGGTTGTATGTTTTATACTTTTCCAGCCTCAGGAGACTAAATTGGACGAAAAAGCACCCCCCTGGAGTCTTCTTCGGAGTTTTTAGACTCTCAAAATATGAAAACACCAACAAGCATGTACTAGTTCGGCCTCGTAAAATCCATGAATCAATGACTTTATCAAGCATTATTCTCTCCTCTCTTCAATCTTGTCAAAAAAGAAGAGAGACCTGAGTTGACTTTCTTGGACTCATTAAAATTTAACAGGAAAGATAAGGAAGAAGTACTCTATTTGGGTTAGAAACAATCGTAGCATGTATTCCTTGAACATAAAAATTTCTGAACTATTTGATACTCATGTTTTAGCCTACACTTTCAGTTCAGTTATTACTTTGAGTTTCTTACTCCTCCACTTGTCCTTTTATACATGGTAAATTTGATCATGTCTCATACATGACAAATAAGTTTAGTTTTCCTATCTGTAAAGTTAAAATATGCCTTGGGTCATCTCTGTGTCGTTCTCACTGTTCAAGGATCTATATTCCTACATCTAGTTATTATCCTGATTCCATCATTATCCTATTTGAGTGTCACTTGTGTCTACCTTCCCACATCAAGTTCCTAGTCACTCTTGTGATCCATTGGAGGATCTATTGCCTTCCTCATCACAGTATGGCTTCTCATTGGAACTTCCTAAAGATGAAGACCTAGAGTTTTGATGATGGTACCTCAGGATTCACCACCATTATTGGTGAAATCCTTTGCTTTAGTTGTCATTTTCACCTATTGATTAACAATCTGTTGAGTCCTTTACATGTTCGACTTCAGCACATCTATTCACATGGTAGGGATTGTATTGGTTCCTTTGGATTTCGATGAATACCTTAGGTTCACCTTTATAACCTAAGATACACAAGATTGTGTTATGTTCAATTACACAGCCTCCAGATTTTGAAGACTCGTCATTGTATATTGTGGTTTCAATCCAACTTTGTAATATACGTGGTCTTGCAACCGTATCATATGATGTAATCAAATATTGTAAAGGAGCTAATGTTCCAGTATATTGAACATGGAATCCTCATATATGATTTTGTATATGACATTGATATGTATGTGTTTCAGGTACTTCCTTTGCTACCTTGGATATTTGAGTTCTCCAAAATAAAGATTGTAATGTATTTTGGCCATCGATTCCCTTTGACCTCACACATTAGAGGGAATCTGTTATCAACCTAAATGGCACTTCTCTATCTGAGTAATGACATCCACTATGTCGGGACACAAAAGGAAAATTTGGATTGAAGTTTCCTAAAACACTATAGATGTGCATGACCATTGATGCATAATCTATATACCAGCTTGATATATTTTTATTCTGAGTTTAGGGTTGCACACGCTCCTATTTTCCTTACAAATCATGTGTCACACACGAATATTTGCATTGCAACCTGCGTGTACATTGAATACGCAAGTTTCCTTTGAGCAACAAGCGCATCATACGTGACTTGCTTATATATATACTTGTGTGTACCTTAATTCGACATTAAAAAATATAAATCATGATTAGATGAGATAAGTTGGGCCTTAATACATAACTATCCCAGCTGTCTCAACCATCCTAACCTTTGAAACCACTCTATTTCCCAATGTCTATATAGAGGCCTTGGGATGGGACTAACCAATCAATTCTAGAAGAGAAAAGTTATGCTTTTGGTATCACTTCAGAGTCTTGGAGCAGTAGAACTCAATTTCCTCGGTTGCAGAGGAGTCCTTGTGTCAAAAGTTGGGTTGTATTCTCAACTATTCACTGTTTGTTAATAAAGAGAATTCTTCTTCCAATATTTGTATTGTGTTTTTCTCATGTATATTGGTTAATGAATGATTTAAATTATGTTATTAATATGCATTTCATCTAACCTCTAATATATAGATATATGTATGAGATATTGCTTGAAGAATTAGCTCTTTGCAGGTGAATAGAAGCAGCCCTAGAAGCTTTGGAGAAGATTGAAGCAGGAGAAGACCAAGCTTGGATCAATCGTCATAAACTGGGTAAGCTAGACTCTCTTCCTATTCCTATTTCATTTTCTGTAAAATCTGATTGTCTGCAAGTCTATTAGTAAGTTGGTAACCCCAGACCCTAGGTTATAAGGGTGTATTTTCTTGTACAACTCATTCCACTACACTTCCTCTTCACACTCTCACAGTATCTCTCACATAATCACAGAGATGGTTTACAATGCTACAATACAATACACAACCGTATGACAATGATTTCCTTTTATAGGAGAATTACCATGGGAAAATACTACATGTCACCCAATACCATGGGTCCGCAAACTGTTGTCCAACAAACATTCGAAAAAAATTCTTTCATGGGATTTGCCCCTGAAACCCCAACCAGGGGAGTCGGGGTTCCCTGCATCCCTCGACTAGGATGAGTGTAAAGTAAAACTAGGGTACACAAACAACTGAGACAATAACATCTCTAAATGTGGAAGATCAGGCTCCATAACCAAACCCTAATGCAATATAGTTTGTGAAGGTTGGACATGAATCTTTATGGTGGCCTTCAGTTCTACGTCATGTACACCAGACTTCCTCCTATATTTATTTTCCTTTCTTAATATCCTGCAATTGTAATGTAAGGTTGGAGAGCTGTGTCTGTATATACATCATTCCTGCACTAGTTTCTTTGACTGGTGAAGCCTCCAACTTCATGGTGAGTTCAAGAATTTCTCTCTATGATACAATCTTTTGTTGCATCAAAGGAACACAGATGTGCAATAGCATCACTGTAATAAACCATTCTTTGTTTTCGACATCCGACATTTGAAAGCTTACTTTAGCCATCAAAGTTTTGAATATTTGGTTGAATTTCCAAACAAACTCTATAGGTAACTATTTAATCTCTTTCAACTCTGTAATACACTGTGACTTAGATTTAGGTTTCTTAAACTCATCTATCAATCCTATCCGGATTTGATCTAATGTTTTATGAGGGATTCCTGCTAGAACCACAAATAATTTCATGTACCTTTTGAGTACATGACCTCTAAGGGTTTTGATCATATGGGATTTCTTTATGGCCTCATCTTGGACCTATCGCATGGTCAATATAGCTTCACATAGGAACCAATGTTGCTTAGGGTATTCTAACCCATTCCCATTAAAGGTTGACAATTGTATATCATTTATGTCCATTATGTTTACTCTTGGTATTGCTGAACTAGTGAGACTTCCTTGACTGCTATTCCTGTTATTATTGTTAGTATGATTGAAAAACCCATTGGGCAACGTGTTTCTAGATATTTCCTCATGTCCTGGAGATGTACACGAGGTCATAGGTATGTCAAAATATTTATCTGGATCAGGTACCTTTTCTTCTTTTATTTTAGATATAAGTTGGTATTCCTAATCTTTGTCGCAAGATTCTTCGTTGAGGTGCAACACCAACTTTTAGTCCTCTCTTTTGGTCAGATTGCAACTTTCTCTCTTGGTCGCAGCCCTTCTTCTCTTTCTCGACCGAAATCTTCTTCCACTTATTAGGAATCCACCTTCTATTTTAGTCTCACTATCATTAGGAAACATCTGAGATTACTCTACTCCATTTTATTCAAAATATACCTTGCAACATTACCTTGTTTCTCCACACACAAATATTTACTCGTCGGACTCCATTTTTAGGATCCCTTTTTCAGATACCGACATCTTAATGCATAACTTTAAAGATTTCAGACATCAACCTTAGGGTCCTTGGAAAAATTCTCTTCTTGCTTCATTATATGATTTTATCGTGTCAACTACAATTTCCATGATATATCTCTCCAGAGTACTATCAACCCAGAAATCGACAACCCTGGATATATGATTTCTAACTCTTTTCATCCATTGGATCAACTGAGGATTCCACTCTGTAGGTTCTCCACTCTAAAAAAATTTCTTCTAGGTCACTAACTTCGACAACCACTCATGCAATACAATGGTAAATTCACTACAGAAAATTTCATGGATGTCTGTGTAAAGGTATCGTTCCAACCATTCACTCGGGCTCAATTGTGATCCTTTAATTTCTTCCCGTGCAAACTCTAGTGCTTTATAATCAACCCAATGTTGAATTTCAGATTTCATTGAGTACCAAAACATATCCCTGTCACAATGATTCATGATCCTGACAATGAAACCATTTGTTGTCTTGATTCTCTGTCAACCCAGGTTGAAATTCCTTATTCGTCAACAAAATCCAAGATATAGGCCCAACAAAGTAGAGCTCCATCAACAACACCTACGATGCAGATGAAGTCTCACCCCAGATATCTTAGGGGACTTCTAGAACTAGGTTTATACAATTAGTGAGGGGGATTTCCTTATCATACCACTAGGTCACTCGACTGAAACCAATAAATAGCCTTCTGTCTCATACATTCATTCAAGAAGATAACATATTGATCTGTCGACATATATAACAATATGTAACATAAACCATTAACATTAACTAATATTCCATATGATCATATCATTAGATCTGTGATATGTGTGTGTGTGTATAAGTTCATTCACAATAGACTGAATCAACACATTCAGGTCATCTCATTCACACAGATATGCATGCGACATAAAAACAGTTATTAAAGACACATAAACATGAGATTTAACATGGAAACCCATCTGGGAAAAAAAACAAAGGTTCTCTTCATATGGAAGGAGAAATGGTTTAGCATCTTTGGTCTGTGCACTCAGCTTTCAGACTCTTCTTTATATATTCTTTATAATTAAGGTATTATTCTCTCATCTCATGCTCTTTAGTTTTAGTTATCCCTCTCTGATCTAGATTTATACAGGAACGCAATAGAATACACAAATAACTACAGAAACAAATATGCAGCCAAAATAACACTTCATTTCATTAATTAATAACTGAATCTTGTTTACATACAGAATGGAAATAAACTAGCTAGAGTGCTGGTAGCTTATCTTTGAGAAGATATGTGGCAGCTACATGCCTCTGAAATCTATGTTACAATGAGGCTCGAAGGCCTATATATTATTAAGAAACAATGGAAACCCTACACATCCAAAAACCTAACCCTAGGAGGTGAAACGCCAGAATGTGGGCCCCGTTGGGTAACTTGGTACATCAATTTCCCAGGGTCGTAACTTTAGCATACTACCTCTGTTTGACGCACATGATACATTGTTAGAAAGATCTATTTAAGGAATACATAACTAAATGATAAATATTCAATTTGGAATGGACTCATATTTTCCTGACCATTCGATGCCGAAAAAATGTCATTTAGGGCCTCAAAACGGATCCGAAAGTTTAGGACCCGAAAACTGCCAAAAATAGTAAATTGTGCTACAATTAAGGAAACTAGAAAAATGAAAGAAACAATGGTGCAGGTCCAAGTGGCATAGGTGGGTGGCCACCAATATCCTCTTGTATCATTCCTCCCCCCTTAGGAAGCAATGGTCCCCATTGTGTTGAGTTCCTCCATGAGATGAGGAAACTTCTACTGAACTTGGTCCCTTTTGAAGGAGTTGGCCTGCTTTGAAAACTCGATATAGCTGGATCTTCTACTGGTGGGTGTTCTTGATCTATGTGTACATAATATGATCAGTTGTGTCTTGTTCCATGTAGTCAGGGTTTAACTCTGTTGGTGTGAGTTGTTCTGTCATGTCTGATGTGTCCAATAGAGGTGGAAAATAGGGCCAAAGGCAGTACACATTGAACACTAGGTGTAGACCAAGGAATGGTGGAATATTAAGCTCGAAGGCATTGTCCTTGATAGCTTTGGTGATGGTGTATGGCCCATATCAGAGTGGTCAAAGCTTGCGGTGGGGCCTAGCGAAGTGCTCCTTCTGCAAATGTAGCCACACCTTGTCTCCCACCTGGAAGTTGTTTTGCACCCGATGCTAATCATGTCGCTACTTGTACTTAGCATGGGACCTGTCAAATATGTCATGAACCTATTGGTGAATGTGTTGAATGTGCTCAATGAAGCTATTCTCCTTGGAAACTTCAGACTTGATATGATCTAAATCATCCTTAGTAACTGCAAATGGCGTCAGTACGTCAATGGGACATAGTGGCTGAAATCCCAAGCCCACCTGAAAGGGGTTGTGGTTGGTTGAGTTGTGGAGGGCCCAATTATAGCTTTGGTGTACATAGGGGAGGCTCTCATCCCATGTGTGTGGATTCTTTGAGTTGCACATGTGCAAAATGTGTACGATCATCCTATTGACGACCTTTGTCTGGCCATCATTCTGGGGATGGAAAGCTGTGGACTTTCTGAGCTTGGTGTTAGGTCATGTTTTGTTTTCCATCTTTTAATACTTTTATTTTTTGAAGCTTGGTTTTACTTTTTATTCCTATAAAATTTGGTTGATTGGGATAGTTTGAGGTTTTTGCCTTTAGATTTCATGTTATTTGATTCTTTTTAGTTTATTTTTACAATTTTTGGTTTGATTTCATGATCAAAGGGCTTATATAAGGCTTATATGGATTAAAAAGTATAAAAAATAACATTAAAGTTTGCTTAGGGTCCCTAAATCAAGTCACAACCCTATATCATGAGTTTAATTTTTGAAAATCATTAATTTGAATTTTCTTGTAGCGCAATCCAAAAACAAATGCACACAGGCGCTACAAAAAATTCATGCAAGTTAAAAAAATCATCTCTATGTCGCCGACATTGTGGCAACATAGTGGTTTAAAGCGTCGATTGGAGATTTAGTTATCTAAAACACTGACACTATGGCAGCATTCTGAAATAAAGCTTCGATGAGATAGTTGATAAAGCTTCCGATCACCGATCGCGAAGCTAGTGGTTTATGTCACCAACACTGCGGCAGCATAGTGGTTTAAAGCTCCGATAAAACAGTTGATAAAGCTTTCGATCACCGATCACGAAGCTAATTTTTTCAAGATAGTTGCTAAATCTTTTGATCTCCAATTGCGAATCTAGTGGTCTAAAACGTCGACATTGTAGTAGCATAGTGTCTTGAGGTTCCAATGCATTAGAGATTATTGCTTCCGATCGCCGACAAGTTAGTAATGGGAAGTGCTGATTTGTTTAGTCTTGGGATTTCGATCACCAATTATAAGAAATATTAGTTGTTAGTGATGGAATATGCTGATACCATGGCAACATTCAAATATTAATCACTGTGACAAGTGTCAGTACCATCATGAAGGAAAATCATTGCAATTTCTGGCAGAACTGATGCAATAATGATAGCAGACCATAATGAGACAAAGGCGTTTCGAATGACGTTTTTTCTTGAAATGCACATAGATTAGGTGGAGATCATGGCAAGAAATCAGTGCTTGGTAATCGGAATTTTGAAACAGAGCGAAAAATATGGCTTTTAGGAGTGGTTGTCTGGAGTGGTCAAAATGGTCAAAGAAGATTGGGGCATGCAGTTCGACACCTGACAAACAGAGAATCAGTTCACAGAATTAAGGCAGACTATCCAGGAGATGACTTAGTAGAATGAAGAGTTAATAAACAAAGTTGCAGACTTGGAAGCAGACCACCTGAAGGCTAGAAGGAAAGCTCAAGCATTAGAGGGAATTGCTCTCTAGCTGAAGTAGCAAAAGATTTGTAAATACATTTTGACAGGAGTAGTTATTAGTTAGTTTGAAAAGTAATTCCATTTTGTATAAAGATAAAGTTTATATTGAATAGTTCGATAGATAACTTGAAAAGTAGTTATGGTTCAGTTATGCAACTATTTTTGAAAGAACAGGACAAATGCAAGTCTGAAAGAGGACAAAAGGGGGGGGGGAGGTTCGATTTTGCTAACAAGGGGAGGCTATCAGGATTTGTTTATGAGCTAAGTGTAAAGACTCTTATGTGTTTTTGATGACTAAAATATGAAATATATGCACTATATGCCCTTTTGATTATTGACTGGTTTCATTTATAATTTGTGTTAATTACTCAGTTGGTATATTCATTTCATGTTTAACGCTTTTATGCTTGAAATGCTTGCTAACTGTGGGTGAAACTCAGTATTGTGTTTATTTTGTTGGATTATGGTTTATATGTTATACATCTCAGTCATTCAAATGCTCATGATTTAGTGTTTGATTTGGTCTTATGAATGTTTTCCCTCTTGTCTTCAAACTGTTCAACCAAAACCCTAGAAAAACCCTATTTTACTTTATTGTGTTTATTGAGATTGTGTTGGCTTGTTCTCTTGTATTCTAGGAGAAATTTCTAGCACTAACATCTTTGGCACTGTTTCCAGGAATGAAGTTGAAAACTTATTTTCCTTGGGATACTTATCATTTCACTGGTTTTGAGAGGTGAACTTAAACCAGCAAATCTTAAAGACTACTTTTCACTAGTATTTCACAATGGCTACTAAGGGAGTTGGAACAAGAAATAGACCTAGTTCACCTTTACAATTTGGTGTCTCAGACCCAGAATAGATTTTGAAAACAGCTAGAAAAATCAAAAGGTCTCAGTCATCCCCAGCTTTATGCAGCCCTAATCAATTTGACCTACTGTCACCCTTTCCACTTTCTGAGGAGGAAAAACAAAATCTATCTTGACAAATCGATTGTTGACTCCACTATTTCAAGATGCATAGGCCAAAGACCATGGAAGCCATTATGGCTCAAAGGTTTGCACCTTTCAATTTTTCTGATGTTCCAAGTTTTCCAAATCCAGTACCTACTGTGGATGTGTTGAGGCCTGGAAATTCGCAGGCGGCAACAGTAAGGGATTCTCCCCAATCAACATTCCCAACTATCCCGTTGACTGTTTGGAATAGGGAATCCATCCGGTTCACGATCCGGCTACCGTACGTCAAGAAACAAAATGAAGGCTTTACCGGTTGCGGCCCGGCCCACCAAGTTTTTTGTATTTTGACTTTAAGAAATGAGATGCAAGTGCCTAACTAAATGTAGAGCGATCAAGATGCAGGGAGTGGTCACAATCTGATGCGCAGGTTCTTACCTATCATCTTATGCTCGCAAGCAGCCAAATCAGATATAAAAGTAACAACTAACTATCTTATCTATCCTTAGGGAGCAAGGTTATCATTTTGGGTGAGCAATACATTTTGCACATGAATTATGAAGAATCACAGGTAGCTGATATTTCCTTCAAGACACATGAACACTTCAAGATATTCAAATAACCAGATAGCCGATCATTTTATAACAACATTCATTACTCACAGTGAAATCAATATCCCAGAAACTACTGAAGAACATTCAACAAGAACATAGGTTCATAACATTAAATACTCTTACAGTAAATGAAACACAGCTGAAAACGAAATAGTTCCTCTTCAACATTATTCATTGCGTTGCATTGATACATTCCACTTTTCACTCTCTCCAACAGGCAAAAATTGCAGTTTCGTTTGCAAAACGAAGTAGTTCCTCTTACAAGCAAACATTTACAAAATTTTCTAGGGGAAAAAGCCCTTTCTTCTTCCCACTTTCAAATATTTAAACTACAACTACTGAGTGCTTCGTTTTCTTGCCCAGACGCGTGGTCTTTCAGTTTCTTCAACGCTTCATATTCCGATCTTTTGTCAGTATGTGATCATGAAACACTTGGTAACTGATCCGTTTCTGGGATCATGCTTTTACAGCTCCGGACTTCGTTCTCCATTTGCCTCGTTCCAATCATACCTCCGCCAAACGGGTTAGTCTTTCTTCTTATCGTGGTGGATCAACTGGTCTCCTTGAAACTGCCTGCAGTCAATTCATGAGCATGGTTCAACAATAAATATTATCAATTAACCACCATCTTACAAGGAAAAGGCCGGGTGCACTACATACGGGCCTGGCAAAAAATCCTATGGTCACCTGCGGGAAAAAATCAAGTTGGTAGTCAAAAGGAAGTGAGCTCGGGGGCCAAGAGGATCTGCCAGCCACAATGTCGGGTGAGGCTTAAGTCGCAGCCAAGCGAAACGCGGGCGAGATAGGCCATAAATTGGGCGTCGGGCGGTTTTAGTTCCAGAAACCCGAAGACTCTAGGAGTCGCAACGGCGAAGGAGGAGGGCTAGAGGATATGTGGAGTAGACAGGAGAACTAAATCGGATGTAGGAGGACACTCAGATCAGGAGCAGAAGAGATCACCCAGCCGCAACGGCGGAGGAGGAGAGGCTACGGGCAAGCGATCGAAGGCTAAAATGAATCGGGCGTCGGATGGGTTCTGACTTTGGACGGAGAAAAGATCTTGGAGCCGCAACGGCGGAGAGGCTGAGACTTTGCAGCTTTCGATTCGACAGCAAAATGAGGCCCGATTACGGGAAAACTCAAGGATTTGAGCCACGTTAACAATCAAAATCGTTTTCTTCGCCACAGCTGCCTTGAACAACAAAATTTTACTTCTTCACGGCCAGAAATCCACGCTTAGATGAAATTGAACATGGCAATGAATAATCCTGTTGGCATCCAATCTTCAAAGTAAAACAAAATAAAATATGCCCGATAGGCTCAAGCATTTTAATGACCCAACCAGGCAAAATGATGAGGAGGGGCCCAGAATTTAAACAAGAATAAATTTGGGGAGGACAGTTGCGGCAGCAACAACTGGCGATTTCCTGGTGAACCTAGATCTCTGGGAGATTACACTTTGAGCAACAGACTGTTTAACCATAATGCTTCTAATGAATTCTTCCAGCCATATGGATTCCTCGACCAACCAACAGAAGTGTGTACCTTAATCATTGATAATGGTCCACTGGGGAAAAGGAAAACCAAGACCCTTAAGTCCAGATAACTATGCTGAGGCCAGAGTATGAGTTTCATTATTACCTTTGTTTTCAGGTAACTAACAGTGTGGACACCACGGGGTTATAGCAGACAGTAAACAGCAATATTCATTTGTTCCTCGTTCCCATGCCGTTTTAACACTTTTGTGCTTTTGGACTTTTGTCCCTCTCATCTGAGTCCTTTTGTACGCCTTTCTTACTGAAGTTTAATTCAAGATCCTCTATCCCATAGTGCCCTTTTGTGTGGGTGGTGTACTTTAAGTTTCAGCTCACGGACGGAGAGGATCTTTTGGCAATTTAGTATTTATGATTCAGCACTTGCTTTGATTTATGATGCTTTTATAGAAGTTTTGACTCTTTACTTGCCTTTTGGCATTTGTTTCTTGGCATGAGATCATTTATATTTAATACACTGTTCACCTTGCTTCCGCCCATGGGTCCTTTACTGTCGCTTCTTAGAACATTTTAAATGTGACGTGGATGGAGCCCCGACATAGTACTCCAGACTCTTCGAAACCAGTTTAATTCGTAGGGGTTACGCAGGACCTCAACGCACACAACATTTTATTCGAGAAAACTGTTAGGCTATAAGAAATCTTTTAGCAATACACAGGCTGGCACTCAACCTATTTTCTATTCCCAAAATACCTTGATATCCTCCAGACAACCGCAAGCTCATTCCCCTTATTGAAAATCAAAAACTTGAAATTAAATCAAATGAAAGCATGACTCGAAAACAAACCACAGCTTATTTATATACAAGACGGAAAACCCAAAGAAACTCAAGAAAAGTAAGGTTTGAGAACCAAACCATTAACTAGCAAGTTCTCCTCCCATCCCTGTAAATCTTGCAGCTTATATGTAGCAGGGCCAAGTTTGGCTACAATCTGAAAAGGGCCTACCCATAACTGTTGGAACTTGGTATGCTTTCCTTTCTCATCATGGGGGTGATCGCATTTGAGGACTAAGTATCCTACCTCAAAGTCCTTTTTCCCAGCTTTATGTTTGTCAAACCATCTCTTAACTGACTCTTGCTACTGTTTAAAACGTTCTCTAGCCTTGGATCTGGCCTCTTCTGCCTTCAGGAGATTATATATTCTTATTTGGAGAACCTCATCATCTGGCCCCCTAGACTCTTGATCTACTATGGAAGATGGCAGCATGATATTGGGAGGCAAGATAGCTTCCTTACCGTACACAAGGGTATATGGTGACACTCCTATTGCAGACTTGGGGGTGACTCTGTCAGCCCATAGGGCGTTGGGTAAGGCTGAGTGCCAACTTCACTGGTTTTCTATGGCAGTCTTCTTCAGGATTCTAATGAGGTTTTTATTGGAGGACTCAGCCAGGACATTTCCTTGCGGATAGTAGTTAGCAGAATAATGTAATTTTATCCCTTTATCATGAGAAAATGCAGTCAATTTAATTGACGAAAAGTATTTGGCATTATCAAAAACTACTGAAATTGGAACTCCAAACCTGGTCATGATATGATCTTGTAGGAAGCTGATGACTTCGTCCTCGTTGATCTTGCGCAATGGGATAGCTTCAACCCAGTGGGTGAAATAATCAGTCGCAGTGAGAATGTACTTGTGCAGCAGGGAAGAATTTGGTTTTATTTCCCCGATAATGTCCAACCCCCATTGTTCAAAAGGTTTTGAGATCATAAAAGGGTTTAGGGGTGCGGCTGCCTTGGGCTGTCTTCCACCACACCTTTGACAAATATCACATTTCCTGACATGTGCATGTGCATCCTTGAAGAGTGTAGGCCAATAGTAACCGGTTCTGAGGATTTTGTGGGCTGTAGTGTCGCCATAATAATGTCCCCCAGCCGGACCGTCATGTAATTCTGCCATTACTTTCTTTGCATCTTCCTTTTCTAAACACCTAAGGAGAACCCCGTCATAATTCTTTCTGAATAACACTCCTTCAACAAGATGATAGGAGGCTAATTTGAGACGCAGAGCTCTTCTTTGTTTGGAATTCCAATGTTCTGGTAATATCCCTGACTGTAAGTAATGCACAAGGTCCCTATACCAGGACTCAGGAGCTGTAAACAGAGGGCATACATCCATTACATGTAGTTCGGCTTCCTCTTCCAATGCTTGTTCTTCGTTATTTCTACTTCCAGTCATCAATTTCCATAGCCCTTGACCTTTCACTATAGTAGCCGGTTTGAATTCGAGGTCATATTCTTGAAGGGTTGTTACCCAGTTGCCTCTTCTTTCTCCCAACTCTTTCCGAATGAGAAAAGATCTTACTGCTGGGTAAGGGACTATTACCTTGGTCCGATTTTTTAATATGTAAGGCCTGAAAAGCTTCACTGCCTTAAATACTTTGTAAGCCTGCTTATCAATGGCTATGTAATTTAATTCAGCCCCTTGAAGCCCAGTGCTCATGAAAGAGATTGGGAATTCATCACCCCCATCCTCCTTTTGTGTAAGCACGGCTGCCAATGAATCATCGGATGCAAATATGTACATAATGAAGTCTTTATCAAAGTCTGGACTTTTCAGGGAGGGCGCATGGGAAACATCAGTCTTGATTTTGTTAAAAGCAGTCTTTTCAGTTTCAGTCCACTTAAACTGTGCATTCTGCTTGACCATCTGCTGCAATGGCTTGACAGTCTGAGCAAAATTAGGCACAAACCTACGCACAAAGTTTATTGTCCCCATGAAGGATTGCATTCCTTTTTTATTATGGGGCATGGGGATTTGTTCAATGGCCTTGATTCTTTCTGGGTCTATATATATACCTCTCTTTGAAACTATATGCCCCAGTAATTTGCCTTCTATGACCGCGAATACGCACTTCTTAGGATTGAGGGAAATGCCATACTTCCGGCAGCGCTCAAAAATTTGCTTTAGGTGGAACGCGTGCTCCCCTCTTTTCTTTGAAAATATTGTGATATCATCAAGGTAGACCACCACACTTCATCCAATCAGTCCACGAAAAGCTATGTCCATAGCTCTCTGAAATGTCGCGCCAGCATTAATCAATCCAAAAGGCATTATTCTATATGCGAAAGTTCCCCATTTAGTTCTGAACGTTGTCTTCATTCTATCTTCCTCGGCCACTAACACTTGGTTGTAACCAGAGAATCCGTCTAACAATGAAAATAATTTAGAACCAGAAACCATCTGTAGCAATTGCTCCATGGGAGGCACCGGATAGTTGTCTTTGCCTGAGGCGCAGTTTAAGTTTCTGAAGTCCACGCACAGTCTGATTTCTCCCGACTTTTTCCTAACCAGCACCAAATTTGACACCCACTCTGAATGCCAGACTTTAAAAATAATCCTAGCGTCCAACAATTTTTTCACCTCGCTTTGAATTAGTGGCTCCAACTTGGGGTGCATCTTCCTTAACGGCTGTTGATATGGCTTGACACCTGCTTTAATTGGGATGATATGATTAATAATGCTGGTGTCGTAGGTCTTCAAATCTGCGTAAGTCCAGGCAAAGACATCTTTGTACTGATTGAACAGACTGACAAACCTATCCCTTTTGACAGGTGAACAGCATTTTCCGAGGTTCACAAACTTAGGATCTGTCTCAGTCCCCAAATTTATCAGTTCGAACTGCAAGGTTGAGCTGTGCGTCTTTACATTAGCAGGTCTTTGGAATTTTTCATTCAAGTCAAACATCTTCTCTAATGTTCTGACTCCTTTAGGGAGGAAATTGTCAAATTTCATCTCGGCTTGGTGTTTTTCATCATCGATGATCACTCCTTTGAATACATCCTCATTGGTCAAACATTCTATGATTTGCTGGTCATCATCGAACACCCTCAGATTGGTGATCATATCTAGTACAGAGGGCCTGAAAAGTAATTCAATAGAACATCTGTTATTAGTGGGTACCATCCTGGCAGCTGATGTGGCCAAAAGATCAGCGGCTGCGTTTTTCATTCTTGGGATTGAAACAATATTGAATGCATGAAAACATTTAAGCAAATCCCATACCTCACTTTGGTAGGATTTCAAATGGGGGGAAACACAATGGATTTGATTTCTTATTTTCTTTACAACTATTTCTGAATCCCTAAAAACTTTTAAATTACCAACCTTTAGCTCAATCACTTTCTTGAGTCCCTGCAGCAGTGCTTCATACTCAGCCGTATTGTTAGTACACTCAAACTCTAATCTACAGGACAGGAAGTGTTTATTTTTTTGTGGATCAATGAGGATGCAGTCGGCCCCTGACCCTTCTAAAGTTTTAGATCCGTCAAAAAATAAAGTCCAAAAAACATTATCTACTGAAAAAGAATCTACTTCTACTGCTAAATATATTATTTTACAATCAAACTCATCAGCCTGCGAGAATCGAAGGAGTTCAGGCTGGGTGTCAGATGTATCACTGGCCTTCTCCGCTTGATAGTTCCCTGGTTCTAGTTCAAGAAAGTAGTTTCCCAACATAGTTTCGACTGGTATATTCTTCTCATCCAGTTGGGTAACATTGTACTTCATGTGAGGCTCTCTCAAAACCTTAATCTGATTGGGACTTCCTTTGTACGGCAACCACAGGTGTGACCAATCTGAGGTGAATTATCCATTCAATTTAGCTGACCAATCTCTGCTCAGGACCAGGCCATAAGTGTCTGGTATATCAGCCACCACGATGTTGATAACTTGGCATACTTTGTCATTTGATGCCAAACGAATTAGAACGTCCTCCATTTCACCAATTACCTTAACGTCTGTCCTATCCAATTGCACCACCCTCCACGTGGTTGGCTTAAACTGCCCATTGATTTTCTTACATACTGATATGGGCATGACATTAATTGACGGCCCTATGTCTACTAGACAATTGTGAACGTTATGATTAAAAATTTCAAATGTCAAGAGGAAGGGTGGCTGTTTAGTTTTAGACTTACCTCCAGTGCTAGATTCTCTGATTTCTTCTTCGTCCAGAGGTTGATTGTCAGTGGGCCACTCCTCTTCTGATGTTTCTATCACTTTCAATAACTTTTCCTTTTGTTGAGGTACTTTGCACATCTCAAACAGCGGGACGTTTGCCTTTATCTTTTTTAAATCTTCAACAACGTCATATTCTATTTGTTGTTTAATGGACTGAGATTTATCAGCATTCACCTTTTCTTTGTTTAGTTCAGGCAGCGTTCTGTTCTGCTTAGGATCTTGGCTGGTAATAGTGAATTCCGGAGTCTTATCCGCCACGGCTTTATCTTGAAATTTCTTCTTGATATTTCTTTGCAGCCTTCTGATCTTTGGGAGTAAGAGACTGTCATTACTAACCGTCCCTTGACTTCTAGTTGTCACGTTAGCCTCCCTAATATCTTTGTGTTTTTTAGTTATATCTTCTTATGCATCGAGTAAGGAGACAGAACTCCAAAATGCCATAGTCTCTTCTTCCTGTTCCTTTGTAGAAGTAGAAGCAGCATTTTCTTTCTTTTCTTCATCATCTTCTTCCATTAGTCTCGAATCTAACATCTGATTCATAACTAACATCATTGAATTTATCCATTGTGGACAGTTCCTTTCGGAGTGAGGCTGCTGGTGAAAGGTACAGAAATTTTCCATCCCTATCTCTGTCAGATTCATAGACGCAGTATTGTGAGGAGGAGTCGGGGACTGATTGTTTTCCTTCCTTTTCTTATAATAAGGCCTATATAACTTCTGTGTTTCCTTCTCTTTTTCCAAGTCTATGATCTTATTAGAAAGCTTTTGCATCATTTTGGCCATACTCTCATAATCTGGTCCTTTCTCCTCTTTAGGCTTAGTGAACAGTAAAGTTTTCCTTCTCTCTCCTCTTTCTCCCGATTGTTCCGGATAGTCTTCGATACTTTCTCTTTCCGCTTCCACCACCTCTGCTTCTTCGTAGGTCTCTGTCAAAGTAGGCTTGGCCCTACCTTTAGCAAACATGGCCAAATCTGGACCCAAAGCTGAAGTATAGTACTCGATTAGTACTTTGTCTGAAGGCTTGTCTATTTCAGAAAAGTTCTTAAGATATGCAGTGAACCTTTGTGTGAAACTGTGCACTTTCTCCTTTTTCTCTTTCTTCAGTGCACATAATCCTTTCATAAGGGTTGCGTGAGTCTTTTGAACTGCATACTTACTCCTGAAAATTCTCTTGAAAGTATCCCAATCCGGGATAGAATTAGCAGGCAACCCAAAGTACCAAGATGCAGCAGCTCCTTTGAGGGTATGCGGGAAAAGTATGCACACTACATCTTCATGTTCCCCAGCCCTCAGACCTTCTATTGCCAAGTAGAAACTTTGTAGGTGTTCGTCCACTAGGATCTTCTCATTGGGGTAAAATTTAGGCAGTAACTTCTCGAAGGCTTGAGGTAGGTCATGCAAAGGGGGAATCAGGTTTAGGGGTGACCTGGCTTTCCATGCAGGTGGTGGATTAGGTGGATTAGGAGGAGGTTGGTTGGCGTTAACACCGGCCATGAGTTGAGGTGGAGAGTGCGGAGGGGAACCAACAGGAGTGTGAGGAGGTGAACCAACAGGGGTGTGAACAAGAGAACTGTAAGGGGTGTCTGGGTCTACTTGGTTCAAAGGAAATTCAACTTCCTGTAAGGCGGTTTCCACAAGTTCTTCCCAGTCTCCAACCAACACTGAATCTTCTACTATAGGATGGTCTTTCTTCTTGTACTCTCTTCTAGGCAGTTTGTGGATAATCGGCAACCCTCCAATCTTCTTTACATAAGCATGGGTATGTCTTCTCAGATCGTTAACAACTTCGTTACCAATAGCATATAGATGTTCTCTATTTTCTTCTTCCGGAATTGGATTACGCGGTCCACTACTTTCTGAACTGTAACCAGCGGAATAATCTTGGGAAAACGGGTTTCCCCAGCCAGCCATGCACTGGCGGCCCTCCTTCTAGCGCCAAAACTGTTGAGGCCTGGAAATTCGCAGGCGGCAATAGTAAGGGATTCTCCCCAATCAACGTTTTCAACTAGCCTGTTGATTGTTTGGAATAGGGAATTCATCCGGTTCGCGGTCCGGCTACCATAGGTCAAGAAAAAAAATGAAGGCTTTACCGGTTGCGGCCCGGCCCACTGAGTTTTTTGTATTTTGAATTTAAGAAATGAGATGCAAGTGCCTAACTAAATGCAGAGCGATCAAGATGCAGGGAGCAGTCACAATGTGATGCGCAGGTTCTTACCTATCGTCTTATGCTCGCAAGCAGCCAAATCAGATATA
>LPNX010039151.1:4843-30360 GCA_001517045.1 Pseudotsuga menziesii | reverse complement strand
AAAAAATTCTCTTCAAGACTCAACCTCCTTTTTCTTCTCGTTAGGTAGATATTCAACACATACTTCAAGAGGTCTAAATTCGACCAATCTTTTTTTGTTCCAACTTCGACACAGAATTCAACAGGTTAAACTTCGACCAATCACTTTTGGTCGAGACACTTTTACAGAGTTTGACCCTACACCTTTTTACCTCGACAAACACTTACTTGACTTCCACCTATTTTTACTTCGACAATACTTTTGGTTTGGACCAACTTCTACTTTGACCTTGCCACTTTGAGTGGAACTTTTATAAAATAGATTTGTTAGTATAAAGACTTATAATATGAAAATAGTTTTCACCAATGAGTAACTTCAATAAAATTCGACACAACTATAATTAAACAGACTCACAATATAATATAATGAAATAATAAGTAAGACTTGTGTCGACCACTTGATTCATAAAAACTCAAAAAGACTTGTGTCGACCACTTGACAGATAAAATGTAGACAACATTTACACAAGTAATTATGGAGAATATGTGCCCCTAAATAAGGGATGCATTCAACCATAAACAATGGATTTATATATCTTGTTGAGACATAAAAAAAAACTATTGTCACAAAGAAATACTTGGAAATTAACAAGGATGTTTCACCTTTCACAGAGCTTCTACTCTCATCACTTTCCAAAAACACATAGAGCTTTAGCTCTTGCACTCTCCACAATTTTTTTCCTTCTTCTCCACTATTTAATTCTCCTTTTTTCACTAACTCATTTACAATCTTCTTCTTCTATATATAGACAGAGTAAAATATCTTCTCTATGAAGCTACCAATTTAACATTAAATACTATATAACTATCTACCTAGAAACTTATCTTCAAAAATTTAATTTAACTAGTTTATATATGAGAGATGTGAAGTCTTCATTGTGTCAGAGAGACTAACATAAATTGACCTGCTACAGACAATGCAGAGTCAGCTTAGATCTCATAAGTGGATAAGTGAGTAATTAATATTTCCAACACTCCCCCTTAATTATGAGTAGATGGGGATCTTAAAATAAAATATTACAAAATGTATCAGAGTTGAAACTTTCTTTTTTCATGACAGAGTTCACTATGCGAAACTTGTCATTCTAAGATAACTTCGCAAATAGTGGAATGTATCCCTTGACAATGGTTTTGTAAGGATGTTTGCAAGCCATTCTTTAGACTTGCAAATTTCTAAACAAATTTCTTTGTTGTTCACAAATTCTCTCATGAAATGATACCTTGTCTCGATGTGCTTGTTTCTCTTATAAAACACATGGTTCTTAGATAATTCAATGGAAGAACTATTGTCGTGGAAAATGGTTGTTGTTTCTTTTTGGTTCTGCGACAGGTCTTTTAAAATTATCTGCGTCCAGCATAAGGTTTTATTTTTCTTAAAATGTATCCTATTTGAAAAAGACCAGAATATTCCAGGAATATTTCCTATTTTGGTACACCTTTTCTCTCGTAACTCGGAATTTGGAAGACTTTGGACCATTGAAAAGGTATTGAAATTCTCTACAACTTTTTTGTTTTGTGTTTTTCCTAATTCCTTACCATTTGTCCAGGGTGGGCGTTTTAGTAACAAAGCATCTTTGAAAAGATGCTTTTACTGAAATGCCCACCTCGGACAAACGATAAGGAATTAGGAAAAACACAAAACATAAAAGTTGTATAGAAATTCAAGAAATTTTCAATGGTCCAAAGTCCTCCCAATTCTGAGTTACAAGCAAAACGGTATGCCCAAAATACAAAATATTTCAGGAATCTTTTCACTTTTTGTAAAATAGGATAGATTATAGAAGAGGGTAGAATGGTATGAGAAGACTTGACATGTAGTGCTTCTAGCTGTGAAATACTTTGATTTTGTTGAAGACAAAGTTACAATGGTTTATTTCTTTGAATCCCACAACACAACACCTATACCAAAATCAAATGCGTACCCATATTTGCTCTTTCTGCCATCTGTGCTGCCACCATTGTCACTATCAGTGTATCTAATGAGATTAAAAAATTTTGATGTTTAATACATTATACCAAGATCCTTTGTGACACTTACATACCTTAGAATTATTTTACCAGCTTTACAATGAGAATATTTTGGTGAATCCATGAATCCTGAGATCAAACTTACTCCATACATCATGTCTGATCTTTTCACAGTTAAATACATAAGGCTTCCAACCAACCTTTTAAAAAACATAGGATCTACAGTTAATTCATCATCATCCTTGCTCAATTTTAAACATATTATTACTATTGTTGGGGATACCTTGCAATTAGACATATTAAATATTTTTAAAACTGAACTTGCATACTTTGATTGTGATATAAAAATACCACATTTAGACTGTTGGACTTCGATGCCCAGAAAAAAATTCATAAGTGCCCAATTAGTTCTTTCAAATTCGCTTTCTATGACTATTTTAAAATCCTTTATGCAAAGATCACCAGTAAATATTAAATTGTCTACATACATGAAGACAATTAACATGTTACCTTGCTCATTAAATTTTGTGTACGGAGTCGATTCACTTTCACTTCTGTGAAATCCATTGTGGGTGAGATAGGAATGAATGCGACTGTACCAAGCTCTAGGATCTTTCTTCAAACCATAAAGTTCCTTTTTCAACATGTACACTTTGTGATCTTGACATATAACGTCATAGACTTGTGGTTGTTCCACATACACTTCCTCTTCCAAATAGCCATTAAAAAATGTGGATTTAACATCCATTTGATAAATAAGCCATTTCTTTTGTGCAGCAATGGCTAGAACTATTCTGACTGTATCCATGTGTGTGATAGGTGTAGTTTTCATTGAAGTATATGTTTGGATTCTGTGTGAACCCTTTTACGACCATTCTTTCTTTGTGATTCTACACATTCTCATCAGAGTTTTGCTTGGTCTTGTGAATCCATTTGATGTTGATTACATATTTATCTTTTGGTACATCTACTAGCTCCCATGTGTAATTCTTCTCAATGCACTCTATTTCTTCATCCATGGCTTGTACCCATACTTATTCTTCAACCACTTCCTCAAAATCTTAGTGGATCATCTATTTGAGAGAATAATGCAAAGAGAGAGAACGAATTTGGTGTACCAGCTTCATATATTTGGCATATGCTTCTTTCCTTCACTAGATCTATCGATGTCGACCTCGATGAAATGCTTTATGGATTCTTTTGTACTCTTGGTGTGCTTGTCAATGTAGCTTGAGCTGCAACTTGTGTCAACATTCCTTGTGCTGAAGCATGTCGTGGTGTTGTGGCCAGAGTTGACAATGATGCAATATTTTGACTTACATGTGGTGTTTGAACTATTGATGTATTTGTAACTTCAGAATGTATTCATCTATGTATCTTATGTATTGTAACCCGATTTTTATTCCGGAATATATCTATTATGTATTTGAGTCATGTTGTCTTTCCCCGATGTTCCGATCGGGAGGATCAATAATGTAAACAAGTCATGTCAAGTCATAGTGGGTAACTCTCCGATTGTGTAAGAGTTAAAATCCCCACAGTTCCAGGGCACTAGAGTTATTAGACACTCCTAGAGATGTCGGCTCTCGTAAGTAATTGATAAGTGAGGCCAACATGATAGAGTGCACTTCAAGTGAATGAAAAAATATAAATAGAGAGTTAGCCTCTCTATTTATCACACACAAGTCATACACACTCAAATGTAGTGCATAAGTGAGGAAGGAGAAATTACTGGGACTAGACAAGAAGAACATTATTACTGTTGGGAGATCACTCACTGTTTTGGGGATTTTACTGTTTTGGTGCTGATTCTGTCTCTGAGGAAGTTGTCGGGTTTTTCCATTTATGGTTTCCCTGAGGATAAACACTGTGTTCATTGTCTCTTGCGTTTGATTGCTGTGCTTATTATTTTCTCAGTAAAGATCCTAATATAATGCTAGCTTAATGATGAAATTCTAACATGGTATCAGAGCTAACCTGAGAAGAAGACACTGTGCAGGTGCGGAAACTAGGGCTTCCTAGTTTATGGATCTTCCTCCATAGATTTTCAGCAAAAGTAAGGTGGAATAACTCTCCTCCTTAGGGCACATCTTTCTGTTGAAGCAGAATCCAATTCTGAGGTTTTTTAGTTTTGGACCTGTCACTGCTGTCGAAAATTAGGGTTTTTCATAGAAGAGGAATTTTTAGTGAGCCTAGGACTGGATTGATCTCCTCCCAAAAATCAAAGTTAGGGACAAATTTCAAGGCATTTGGAAGGACAGAACTCTAGAAAAGCAAAACCCTAATTTGCTCTTGAACCAGCTTTGTAGGATTTCAGCTCAAGTTTCAAATCCTACATCTTGAACCTGGTAAGATCTAAAATATTTTGTATTTCCATTTGAGGTTCTCATTTAAGATGTCTCATCATACCAAGCTTGATGAAAAGCTTGAGGGAGCTGAAAAATTCCAAGCTTGGAAGTATAGGATCTCCCTGGTCTTGGAAGAGAATGAATTAGACTCCTATATCAATGAGGAGGTTCCAGTCCCAGAGGGAGATGAGGCTAAGGCCTTGCATAAGAAGAAGATGGTTATGGAAAAGAGAATCATTGTTGATTCTATCAAGGATCATCTCATACCACAGGTATCCTCTCTTAAGACACCTAAAGCTATGTTTGATGCCCTAACCAAATTGTTTGAAGGGAAGAACATTAATAAGAAGATGACCTTGAGAAACCAATTGAAGAATTTGAAGATCCAAAATGCTAATACTATTTAGTCCTACTTTACAAGGGTTTCTCAAATCAAAGAGCAACTAGAAGCAGTAGATGAAGAAGTGGAAAAAGCAGAGATTGTGATGACCACCTTAAATGGTCTCCCGAGATCATGGGACTCTTTCATTTAAGGAATCTGTGCTAGAAAGAAGTTAGTCAAGTTCAGCAGGATATGGGAAGAATGCTCTCAAGAATAAGCTAGGATAGTAGCTCAAGAAGAGAAGATGGGTAGTGAAGATCAAGCCCTCACACTTCACTACAAGAAAAACAGGAGGAACAATTATCACTCCAAAGGTAAGACCTCACACTCTAGAAAAGATCTAAGTACCATTAGATGTTACACATGTGATGAAAAAGGTCACATATCCAGATTTTTCCCTAACAAAAGAAATCTAAGGAAAAAGGGAAACAAGAGAAAACATCATGCCCATGCTGTAGAGGATGATGAACCCTCTTCAAGGAGAATCAGACAAGAAAGTGATGACTCTTCAAGTGAGGATGAATATGTACTGATCTCCGCTCTCACGGGAACTGTTTCACATGGAAGCAATGATTGGCTTATAGACAGTGGTTCTTCCAAGCAGATGATGGGATTCAAAGAATCTTTTGTAAAGCTATCTGAACATGAGTCACCTCACAAGGTGAAACTTGGGGATGGCTACCAGTATCCAATAAAAGGTAGTGGTGAATCCTTCTATAAACTAGACTCTGGAAATTCTTTGAAGATGAAGAATGTTTTATTTGTTCTAGTTCTAAAGAAGAACCTCCTCTCCATATCTGCATTGGATGCAAAAGGAATGAGGGTTGCTTTTGTAGATGGCCAAGTTCTCATGTGGCCAAAAGGAAAGACTTTTGATGATGCAATTGTGATCGGAGAACAAGAAGGAGGCTTATACAAGTTGAAGGGCCAACTAGATCAAGCTTTGGTTCATGACACAGTAGAACCAAATGAACTATGGCATAGAAGGCTTGCACATGTGCATTACAAAGCACTACCACTTGCAAGCAAGGCTGTTGAAGGTATTCTAGAAATTCAAGCAAAACATAAAGGGGTCTGCAAGGGATGTGCAAAATGAAATAATACAAAGAGGACATTTCCAAGTAGCGAAAGTAAAGCAAAAGGAATCTTGGAAATCATCCACTCCGATGTGTGCGGACCAATGTCATCAAAATCACTAAGCGGGTATGTGTACTATGTTTCTTTTATTGATGACTTTTCTAGGAAGACATGGATTTACTTCATGAAGAATAAAGATGAAGTGTTTAGCAAGTTCAAGGAATTCAAAGCTTTGATCGAAAACCAGACTGAAAAGAAGATCAAGACTTTTCGATTAGACAATGGCGGAGAATTCACTTCAAATGAGTTCAAGGAATTATGTAAGGACTTGGGGATTAAGAGGGAGCTGTCTACTCCTTACAATCCACAATAGAATTTGGTTGCAAAGAGGAAGAATAGAACCATCATGGAAGCTGGAAGATCTATGCTTCATGATCAAGATCTTCCTATCCACCTTTGGGCAGAAGCAACCAGAATATCAGTGTATGTACAGAACCGTACTCCACATAGAGTACTCGAGAACAAGACTCCTGAAGAAGTCTTCTCTAGCCAGAAACTAGAAGTTAGCCATATCATAATATTCGGCTGTCATGTGTACATACACATTCCAAAAGAGAAGAGAAAAAAATTAGATCCTTCAGGAAAGAAGGGTATCTTTGTGGGATACTCTGAAAGCTCGAAGGCTTACAGAATATACTTCCGAGGATTCAAAAAGATTGATGTTAGCAGGGATGTAATATTTGATGAAGATTCATCCTATATGAAATCCAGAAAGAAACCTAATGAAGAACCTGAAGAAGCAGAAGATCCCAGGATTCATGATACAATCATGAACAAAGAAACTCAAGAAGAAGATCGAGAATTTGAAGAACCAAAAAGACCTGTAGATCCACCACAGGAGAAGAATCCTCACAAGAGGAAACCTGCTTGGGTATGAGAGATTATCCAAGGTGTGGAAAGATTTGGGGTTCCAGAAGAGAATCTCAGGGAAAGAAAAAGGACCAGATCATGTTCCAGTTATGTAGCTCTACTATGTGACTTTGTTGATAAAGAACCTTCCAAGTATGAAGAAGCAGCAGATCAAAAAGAATGGAAGGATGCAATGATCGAAGAGTATCAATCGATCATGAAGAATGATGTTTGGGAAGTGGTGCCAAGACCAGAAGGGAAGTCAGTAGTAACTTCCAAATGGATCTACAAGATCAAGCATGCTGCAGACAGTAGCATTGAAAAGTATAAGGCAAGATTTGTGGCTCGGGGTTTCTCCCAGAAAGAAGGAATAGACTATGAAGAAATCTTTGCACCTGTAGCCAGATACACTTCCATCCGATCGGTACGTGCTCTGGCTGCAGTAATGAAATGGAAGATGCACCAAATGGATGTCAAGACTGCCTTCTTGAATGGTGTAGTAGAAGAGAAAGTGTATGTAGAATAGCCACTCGGTTTTGAGACACATGACAGAGAGTCTCATGTGTGTAGATTGAAGAAAGCCTTGTACGGACTGAAATAGGCACCCAGGACATGGTACGACAGAATTGACAGCTTTCTATCCAGTTTTGGCTTTACCAAGAGTAAATCAGATTCCAACCTTTACTACAAGGTGGAAGGTGGAAACCCGATGATACTCCTACTATATGTAGATGATCTATTTGTGACAGGTATGAATGGGTTGATTGCTGATACGAAGAGAAAACTTACTGTTGAGTTCAAGAGCAAGGATTTGGGAATGATGCACTATTTCTTAGGTATGGAGGTGTGGCAGACTATAGATGGAATCTTTCTTGGACAAGGAAAATATGCAGTAGAGATCCTGAAGAGATTTGGGATGATGGACTACAAGCCATTGACCACACCTATGGAATCAAACCTGAAGCTATTAGGTGATGCTTCATCAGAGACAGTTGATGTCATGATGTATCATCAGATGATTGGGTCCTTGATGTACCTGACTAACGCGAGACCAGATATTTGCTTTGCTATGAACACCTTGAGCCAATACTTGACAGATTCGAGACATGTTCACTTGACTGCTGCAAAGCATATTCTAAGGTACCTGAAGGGTGTGGTTGATTATGGGCTCAAATATAAGGCTGATCAAAAGATTAACCTAGAGGGTTATGTTGATTCATATTGGGCAGGCAGTGCCATCGATAGGAAGAGCACTTCAGGATGTTGCTTCAGTATGGGATCAGATGTGATCTCATGGTTTAGCAGGAAGCAATCCTGTGTGGCACTGAGTACAGCCGAAGCAAAGTATGTTGCAGCCTGTTCAGCTAGTTGTGAGGCAGTATGGCCGAGGAAGCTACTGTCCTATTTGTTTGATCTCTAGTTAGATGCTACTTGTATATACTGTGACAACCAGAGCTGTGTAAAGTTGTATGAGAATCCAGTATTCCATGACAAGTTGAAGCATATTGAGATCAAGTATCACTATGTCAGGGACATGGTGCAGAGAGGAGCAGTGAAGCTCCAGTATGTTGCAACGGATGAACAGATAGCTGATGTGTTGACTAAGCCATTTGCTAAGGTGAAGTTTGAGTACTTCAGGGAGAAGCTTGGCATTCTCCAGATCGAGGTTCCTCCCAAGAGGAAGTGATGTGTCTATGCTATGCCATTCTAACATGGTGAGAGGATTGGTTCCTTCCATGATCAGATGTAAGTGCAGTGCCATTCCGACATGGTGAAAGGATTGGTTCCTTCCATGATCGGATGTAAGGGCTATGAAATGGTGAGAGTATTGGTTCCTTCCATTGTCAGCTATGTGTAGATGCCACGTCCAGCATGAAAAAGGGCTGGCTCTATGAAGACACATCTAGTATGAAAAAGGACTAGCTATGTGTAGATGCCACATCCAGCATGAAAAAGGGATGGCTCTGTGAAGACACATCTAGTATGAAAAAGGACAAGCTCTGTGTAGATGCCACATCCAGCATGAAAAAGGGCTGGCTCTGTGAAGACACATCTAGTATGAAAAAGGACTAGCTGTGTGTAGATGCCACATCCAGCATGAAAAAGGGATGGCTTTGTGAAGGCTCATGTAGTATGAAAAAGGACTAGCTCTGAGTAGTTGCCACATCTAGTATGAAAAAGGACCATCTCTGTGATGCCTCATCTGGTATGAAAAAGGACCAGCTCTGTGATGCCCTACCTAGTATGAAAAAGGACTAGCTCGTGGAAGGCTCATCTAGTATGGAAAAGGACTAGCTCTGAGCAGCTGCCACATCTGGTATGAAAAAGGACCAGCTCTGTGATGCCTCATCTGGTATAAAAAAGGACTAGCTCTGTGATGCCCTACCTAGTATGAAAAAGGACTAGCTCTGGGAAGGCTCATCTAGTATGAAAAAGGACTAGCTCTGAGTAGCTGCCTCACTTAGTATGAAAAAGGACCATCTCTGAGATGATACATCCAATATGAAAAAGGACTGGCTCTGTGGAGGTTTCGATGACGAGAAGAATCAAGAGATAGCACCAGTGATGATCCAAATCGAGTGATGATTGAGTGATGATGATCCAGATCCAGTGATGATGATCTAGCAGTGATGATCAAGATCGAGTGATGATGATCTAGATCCAGTGATGATGATCCAGGAGTGATGATCCAGATCCAGTGATGATGATCCATATCGAGAGATGATCCATACCTGATGACTTGAAGATGACTTGAAGACTCGAAAGACTTAAGATGCAGATGATGAGATGATCCAGTTGATACAGAGAAGAAGACTAGTGCTAAAAATTGTGTCGAAATAATACCTTCCTAGTTAAGAGGGAGTGTTGATGTATTTGTAACTTTGGAATGTATTCATCTATGTATCTTATGTATTGTAACCCGATGTTTATTCTGGGATGTGTCTATTATGTATTTGAGTCATGTTGTCTTGCCCCAATGTTCCGATCAGGAGGATCAATAATGTAAACAAGTCATGTCAAGTCATAGTGGGTAACTCTCTGATTGTGTAAGAGTTAAAGTCCCCACAGTTCCGGGGAACTAGAGTTATTAGACACTCCTAGAGATGTAGGCTCTAGTAAGTAATTGATAAGTGAGGCCGACATGATGCAGTGCACTTCAAGTGAACGAAAGAATATAAATAGAGAGTGAGCCTCTCTATTTATTACACACAAGTCATACAAAGTCAAGTGTAGCGCATAAGTGAGGAAGGAGAAATTACTGGGACTAGACAAGAAGAAGATTACTGCTGTTGGGAGATCACTTACTGTTTTGGTGCTAATTCTATCTCTAAGGAAGTTACGGGGTTTTTCCATTTATGCTTTCCCCAAGGATAAACACTATGTTCATTGTCTCTTGTGTTTGATTGTTGTGCTTGTTATTCTCTCAGTAAAGATCCTAATATAATGCTGGCTTAATGATGAAATTCTAACATGAACCACTTCCTCTTCCATGTCATCATCGTCAATGTTCGACACAATCTTGAAATTATTCTCAATGATTTCATCCCATGATTAATTTTTGACAAATTGAACATCTCAATTGATTATTACTTTACTTGCGATGTGATCATACAACTTGTATGATTTCGTGTCTTTAGAGTAACCACCAAAAATAGAATTATGTCTCTTGTTGTCTAGTTTCATTCTTAGCACATCTTGAACATGAACATATGCGACACAACCAAATTTTTTTAAATGAGAAACAATGTGATTCATACCTATCCATGGTTCTTGAGGAACTTTTTTATTCACACTCTTTGTCAGACACTAGTTCATAACATATACAGCAATTGCGACTACTTCAACCCAATATTCATTTGGTAAATGTTTTGTTTCCATCATGCTATGTGCCATCTCCATAATGGTTCTGTTCTTTCTTTCAGTGACACCATTCTGCCGAGGTGTATACCATCAAGTGAATTTCTTGTGTATTCCATAGGTCTAGCAAAATTTTAGGAATTCATTTGAAATGTATTCACTACCTCTATCTGTCCTTAAGATTTCAATGCGGTGTCCACTTTGGTTCTCCACAAGTGCCTTGAAATGCTGAAAACAACTAAATGCATCAAATTTATGTTTCAGAAAACATACCCATGCTTTCTTTAGTAGTCATTAATAAAAGTAGGGACAAAATTGTAGCCACACATGGATAATGTCTTCATTGGACCAAAAATATCAGAGTGCACAATATCAAGTGGTGTGCAAGCTTTGTATGACTTTATGTATGGAAAAATCTCTATGTGTTGCTTGCCAAAAATGAAACCTTCACAAACTCTCTCTGGTTTTCTAATCAATGAAAATCATTTTACCATATTATTCGTGTGTAGTAGCTTCATCCCACCAAAATTAAGATGTCCAAATCATAAATGCCACAAACAGGACTCATCCTAAGTTTCTGTTTGAAATGCATCTTGAAAATCAACACTATCATTTTATTTCTTGTCGGATTGCTTTTCTACTTCCTTTCTTTGTGCCTTGAATGCAACTCTTGTATTTGTATTTCCTTTTATGTCAGGAATTATCCTAAAAGAAAATAGGTGATTGCTTGTCATTGGCACTTTTTCTATCAACTGGTTGCTTCCACGTATTTCTTTAATCACATAATGGTTGTCATCTATATAGACTCTGTAACCTTCTTGTATCAGTTGTCAAATGCTCAAAAAGTTATGTTTCGAACCTTCAACATGATAAACATCAAGAATAATCTTTTTCTCCCCCTATTTGGTTAAAATACCAACAACACCTTTTCCCAAAATAATGACTTGGACATTATTTCCAAGTGTGACATCAGTTTGAACTAAACTATCTAGAGTGGAAAACAAACTTGAATTACTAGTCATATGATTACTACATCCTAAATCTAAATACCATATTTCATGTGGAATTTCTTGGACAACATTTCATTCAAGTGGGGATTCACATGCCAACAACATTGTGCTTGAGGAAGTGTTGGTGTTGGTTGTCTTTGGCTTTAGCTTCGTTGGTCATACTACTTCTTTTGCATTCATATGAATAATGACTAAATTTCTTGTAATAATGACATTGAATTTTAGACTTATCAAACATGTGGCCACTTGGATGACTGGAGTTTTGATTATGTCCTCTACCAGTGACATTCGCGGGACCATTGTTGCATCCTCGTCTAGAAAAAATTCTTCCTCTGCCTCTAGATTTATATCGCCCTTTGCCTATTCTAGGACTTATGGATGACTTTGTTGCAAATGCACCTTCTAATTATGTGTTTGATCTGGTGACTCTATGTTCATGATTGATGAACAAGGCTTGTAACTCATCAATGGTAAACTACGACATGTCTTTGTTTTATTCCAAGGTCACGGCCAAGGATTCAAATTTATGGGGAAGGATTCCAAGATATTATTTGACAACCCTTGTGTCTTATATATTATCTCCATGATATTTTAGTTGGTTTATCAAACCAACAACTCTAGTGTAAAATGAGTCCATTGAATCTGTGTCTTTCATTGACAGAGATTCAAAATCTATTCTAAGAAACTGCAACTTCGAATTCTCTACCTTTTCCAAGCCTTGATAGGTGGTTTCCTATGTATCCCCTGCCTGCTTAGGTATTTTTTGTTGCTACTCTTGGGAGTATTCTTTCATGCATGGCTTGGTGTATGTAGAACATAGCCTTTTTCTCTTTCTTCATATGTTCCTTCAAGGAATCCTTCTCGGTTTGCATGAGATTATTATATGCCTCATGATCTTTTGGTTCTGTATATCAATTTTGGAATATATCCCATAGATATTATCCTCTGAACAAGGTCTTTATTTTTATAGACCAATATTCATAATTCTTTCCTATGAATATTGCAGTTTGCAAACTCGAAATGTGTGCACCAAGTGGAATCCATATTTTTAAATTTATTTAGAGATACATATATATATTTTTAAGACACATTTTATTTCCTAAGCCCACTCTGATACCATATATTATGGATGTGGAGTCTGTGATGGTTAAATTGAGTTACCGCTTAGTCATAAAAATTTATCTTATGACTCGACCCCCTTTTTGTTCTCATTAGGTAAATCTTTGACCAATACTTTGACAAGTCTAACTTTGATCAAAACTTCTTTTGGTATAACTTCGACCAAAACTTCTTTTGGTCTAATTTCAACCAAAACTTCAACACGTTAAAATTAGACCAACTACTTTTGGTCGAGACACTTTTACGGACTTTGACCCGACACCTTTTTACATCAACAAACACTTACTTGACTTCGATCGGTTTTTACTTTGAAAATACTTTTGGTTTCAACCAACTCCTACTTCAACCTGACAACTTTTAGTGGAACTTTTATAAAAGATATTTCTTAGACGAAAGACTTATAATATGAAAAACACTTTTCAATGACTAGTAAGTTGGGGTAACTTCGAAACAAGTATAATTCGACATACTCACAATATCATATAGCCAAATATTAAGTAAGACTTGTGTCGACCACTCTATGGCCTGATAAAAACTCAAACTTTTACACGGTGAAATATTTATGGATTCTTTGTGTCTTTCGCTAAATGGTAAATGTAAACAACATTTATGCAAGTAATTCTGGAGAAGATGTGCAGCTAAATAAAACAGGCATTCAACCTTAAACAGTTGATTTATATATCTTGTCAAGGAATAACAAAGAACTATTGCCACAAATACAAACTTGGAAATTTACAAGGATGTTTCACCTTTTACAAAGCTTCAGCTCTTGCCACTTTCCAAAAACACACAGAGCTTGAGCTCTTGAACTCTCCATAGATTTTTCCCTTCTTCTCCACTATTCAATTCTCTATTTTTCACTAACTGATTTACAATATTTTTCTTCTATATATAGACAGACTAAAAAAATTTCTTTATGAAGCTACCGACTTAACATTAATATTGTAATAACTATCTACCTAGAAACTTTTATTCCGAAAATTAATTTGACTAGTTTATATATGATACACGTGAACTCTTCATTCTATTAGAGGGACTAACAAAAATTGATCTGCTACAGAATATGATAGAATGGAATAAGATATTATGTGGATCAACGAGTAATTAATATTTCCAACACAGACGAGGGAACTTCTCCACTGAACTTGTTGTCATTGGTGTGGAATACTTGAAGTGTTTCCAATTTTCCTAGTTCCACCAGTATCTATCTATCCAAATTATTATCTGCTACATTAAATACCTTTAGAGAAGAATAATTACCTAAAATGGAAGGCAATTTCCCATAGAGCATATTATCTAAAAGATCTAGAACCTCAAGACACTTTTTTTTCTCACAAATGTAAGTAGAAATATTTCCTTCCAATTTATTCAATGCTAAAGGTAAGAAGTGAAAAGTACGCAACAACTTGCAGATGTCTTGTGGGATTGCTCCGATAATATTATCAATTGATAAATCAAGTTCCCAGGGGAATTCTATCATAGAGCTTCCTGGAGGATTGGGAAGATTGGCATGCAACTGATTCTCTCATAGCTCCACTTCCTGAAGGGAACTTGATGAGTTATACAACTACAGTGGTATTGGTCCTTACAACTGATTGTGTGATAGGCATAAACTCTCCATCCTGGGAAGATTCTAGATCCATGAATGGATTTGTCCCATGAGGTATTACCTGAAAGTTCCAGCCTCTTCATAGAACTACCAGTCTTCAGAAAAATAGGAAACACCCCCTTTATTTAACAATGAGATAATATCAAAAAATCTAACCGAAAGGGTGGATTCCAACTTTAAAGGGAAGATTTCCTCTCAAGGTGATTTTGGAGGCCAATTTGTTATGAGACAGGTCAAGATATTTTAGATTGTTTAGACTCTAGAAATGTGGCTCTGATATTGCTCCAACCAAAGCGTTGTGTTTAATACTAATATTGGTCTATTTAGAAAATGATCATAGGGATAACAGAATGGATTTCGTCAAGTTGTTGTATCCCAGGTCTAGTACAGTAAGCGAGTAGAGCAGGCCCAAATACTTTGGGATCAGTCCCCTGAAATTTTTGTTGTGTAGTTTTAGAAGAGACATAGATTATATGTTTCCTAGAGAAGATGGTATGGAGACGTACAAACTATTATTTGGAATTTGGAAAAAGTTCAAGATTTTCCACTGGCCTTGACAAATTGGGGAAACATTGGCAAATAATTTATTATTTGTGAATGAAATCCATCCTAGGAGAGGCATCTTAGAGAGATCAAACGAAAGAGTTCCACTGAGATTTGCATTGCTCATTTGCACATTGATCAAACTAGTCATATTCGTTAACTAAGAAGAGAATTTAGACTGAAAAGAGTTTCTATCGAGATGGAGAGTTCCTAGGTTTCTAATTCTCTATAGGGAAAGAGGAATGGAACCCATCAATTCACATTTTGACATTGTAACATTTATTAGCTCGAAAAGGTGACTAGTAAATTGTCTGCATGAGGACAATATTGTCGAGATATTGAATCCATTGAGATAAATATTTCTCAAGGCTATGAGATGTACAAGCCATGAGATATCCGGTATTTTCAATATTAATATTTTGGAAGAGAGATCGAGTCTTGTCAAGTAAGGAAAATTTCCAAGATTCCATGGAACTGTACCTGTAAATAAAACTATGGACAGATTGAGGTGTTTTAAGTTATTTAAAAGACCCATCTCCATAGGAATAGGTAGGACACTAAAATTGTTGAATCTTACATCCAAATTATCCAAAGGAGTCAAGTTAAAGAACTATATAGATCCCAAGTTACCACTCAAACTGCAGTTATGCAAGTCCACAACAATGACACGATGTGTTCGGATGTCATAAGACAAGCCCTGTAGGCAACTATCCCTGTTCATTTTGATTGGAGTCAACACTGAGTGAACAAAAAGTCCTATCGTCAAAATTTTAAAAATTCCAGTTAATCTTATCCATGTGAACAAGTAAAAAGTATGTTATGACTGGGAAAGACATATTGCAACGAGTAAGAATTGTAAATTATAAACACATTTTTTAAATTATTTATGAAATTTATAGGTATGTGACAGAATGGTACCAGAGCACAGTTACAACACTTGGTGTGAAAATACCAACACTCAAACCGATATAAACCAGAAAACTAATTATATTGTTATGGTTTGAATATCTTGCAAATAGGAAGATAAGAAAAACCTTGTTTAAATCATGACAAATGTGGGAATGTCTATTGAAGGAGAATCACATACTAAAGATCTAGAAAACAATGAAGAGGGTAATATTAGAGTCTGTGAAATATGGTTGAATCTGAATGAAAGTAGGAATGATAACCCATCTAAAATCCTACAAATAGTAAAAGATCTAAAGGAAGAATTGAAACAAGTCAAGGAAGATAATGAACACGTTTTAAAAGCACAAGAAAAATTAAATAATGTTCTACTAACTACACTGCATAGTAATGAAGAAGAACATAATAAAGGACCTGCATTAAATATGGCAAGAAATGTAGCTTATAAACGTAAGGTACTAAAACTATATTATTCTAATCAAGAGATTGAATCTTCACGCAATGAATTACCTAAACATAGTAATGAAAAATATAAGGATTCTAGTAAAATTAGCAATAGTAAACACCCGAAAAACAAATACAAATTGTATTAAGAGATTACCAGTGATTTTAAAAATATCAAACCTCTTATGTTCAATGGAGAAATTGAAAAGGGAGAAGAAGCTAAAGCTTGGCTATCTAAAAAGAAAAACTACTTCCAAATTTTATAAATATTCTGACGAGCTAAAAGCGAAATATGTAATCTATAATTTGACATGAAAGGCTGATATCTTGTGGAAAGATATAAAAAAGTAAAAAGCATTAAATAACATTATGTAACTTGGAAAAACTATTAAGAAATATTTCAAAAAAGAAATTATCAGAACAATATTACGAAGAAAAAGCTAAATAATTATATGAATTATGATTAGGTGCAATGTCTTTGAAGGAACTTTGCAACAATTTTTTAGGATTATTACATTATGCACCTTACATTATTGATGAAAAAAAATAAGCATTTCCTTAGTTGTTTACCTCTTATGTTTAAATATAGAATCGAATATGATAATTGAAAAACTCTCGAAGAGGCCATGAGAAAAACAAAATTATGCTATGAACAAAATAAAAAGAAACAAGAGAACATACCTAATTGGTAAAATAAAAGGCGTGAGAATTCTGAATAGAAAAAGAAAGGTACTGGAAATAATTATTGGAGATATCAAGGTAATAATTTTAAAAAGTATAAACAACATAATCCTACTGCAATAAAAGAAAGGTAAATGCCCACTACCTTTAATAAAAATACTACACAAAAGTAACCATTAAAATGTTGGGAATGTAGTGAACCAAATTAATTTAAATATTTTCATTTAAGAAGAAAAAATATTAATAATGTGCATTCAATTCAAGAGGCTACCAGAGTTGAAGATATAAAAAGGAGCATGCCCAAAATTAGTGCAACATTGGAGAACAGGAAAGTAGATCACCAAACATTTATGGTTGAAATCGAAGGTATGTTCAAAGACAAACCGATTTCTATATTGATTGATTCAGGTGAAAATTTAAGTTATGTATCACCAAGAATTGTAGAGCTATAGAAGTTACATCAAGATAAATTTGAAATGTCTTTGTTAGTTCAACTTGCTACAGGCACAAAGTGAAAAGTCACTATCTTCCTGGAAAGGTGTGATTTTATTATAGATGATTAAAACACATGCGGATCTAAATATTTTACCTCTAGGATCTTATGATTTATTGATAGGAATGGATTGGTTATAGAAATATAGTTATTCTAAATTGTTATAATAAAAACATTCTCATACTTGGATGATAAATGTAATATTATTGTTGTAAAAGGAATTCTCGGGAATGTTACGATAAGAGAAGTTTTATCCTTACAAATGAAAAGGCTTGTTCGTAAATGTTGCAATTTTTTTTCATTTTACATAATGGATGACAAAGAGAAAGATAATAAACTTAATATAGAAGACATACCAATTTTAAAATACTTTGAATATATATTTCTAAAATGATTCCTCGACTACCTCTGAAAAGAGATATAGGATTTACAATCGATTTGGTATCGAGGGAAGTGTCAGCATCAAATGCTCCCTATTAGATGAGTATACTAGAGCTTACTCAATTAAAATCACAAATAGAGGATTTAATCGATAAAAAATACATTTGACCTAATGTTTTCCCTTGGGGAGCACCAATTTTTTCTGTAAAGAAAAAATATGGCAGTTTATGGTTGTGTATAGATTATAGATAACTAAATAAAAGGACAATTAAAAATCGATATACTTTGTCTTGTATTGACAATCTATTTAACCACTTTCGAGGGTAAACAATCTTCTCAAAAATAGAATTGAGATCTAGATACCATCAAGTATGGATCACAGAATAGGATATCTTTAAGACTGCTTTTAGAACCAGATATGGTGATTGTGAGTTTGTAGTAATTTCCTTTTGGTTAACAAATACCCGAGCTGTAACACACCTAGAATTGAAATATTTTTATTTTTATTTATTTTAGAAAACATTATGACCAAGTTGTTCAAGGATGATTATAATTAAATAATTATTTATTCTAATAATTGAATAGAAGAGACACCTATCCAACGGAGACTGTTAAAAGAGTGTTGACTGGACCACTAGGAGGAATGAGTAGCTGTAAAAGGATGGTTGATAAGTGGCATCACTACAATTCACTTTCTAGCTGTTGTAGAAAGCATAAGCCCTAAAATTGGGGTCATGTTCCCTGAGAGGGGAAACTGATATGGTGGCTCATTTAATTTCAAAACTAACCCAAATACTAAGAAAATATTATAAATATCATCAAATTGAGCATGAGGCTACTCAATTTGTTTCCAAGAGAATGAACCTTGTGACTGCTGGAAACTCAAAATTCACGCACACAAGGAATTTGATAAGGGGATAGATAAAGTGGAAATTTTGAGTTAAGTCTCCTACTAGGTGCTAAGTTACAGCAAGTTGTTGTGTGGGATAATATCGAGTGATCTTCATCGTAGTGGTTCAATGAACATGCTCAAGGGTCCTAAGAAATTAATCTTGGCTGCTTCAGGAGACAGTTGGGTGGAACAGTCTCCTTTGGGTGTTTGTCCCCTTCTATAAATTATCAAGGTTCTAATTGTTTATATTTATCTATGTTTCAATTATGTATTTGAATCTTTTTCTCTAAACTATGTTGCAGTATTTACAAATGATTAAATCAAAATTGTTTGTATTACTTTGGAAAAGAAGCTGTAATTGTTATAGTTAGTTTTGATTTCCAGGTTATAGGTCAAATATGTCTTCTTTGTCATAATTTACTAGTTATGTTAAACATTGTCTCATAATGTTAGTTCATGACGATATATTCCTTATCAATACTAGGGTTTAGAAGAAATTTAGTCTTAAATCCATTATGGAATTCTTTCAAAACTTTATCGTTCCTTTTCAATGTCTTAGTTTAACAAACTCAACTTTATAAACAAGTATTTTAAACACATTTTAACATAATAGTGAAAACGAAATCGATATCAACACCTCATAACGTTGTATTATATATATAACAATAGTTCATTCTTCGGCGGATTTCGGGCCTCACAATCTAAAAACTATAATTTACAATTAAGGTAAATAAGTTTCAAATTTTAAACAAAAATTAAACTAGGTTTAAATATCAAATGCGTATAAGTTTATTTGAGTTTCAGTATAAGGGATTTATAGCCTAACTCTTTATTTTAACTATTATTATAATACCAAATCAAGATTATCGACAGGCCACAACGTGGGTTTCAGGATGAATTCCGTTTGGTATTGTCATCTATACCTAAATATGTACATAACAAAATCATGACAACCTTACAGCTTATTATTGTTATTATTTCAACTTTAAAAACAGTATGATCCATCTAACAGCCTAAATCAACTTCGTTGTGGGTTCATGACCTTTTTAACATAATAATAATCATACAACCTCTCTCAAGAAAAACGAAAAATCTAGGTAAAGGCCTCATGTCTAGAACAATGTTCATTATCAAACCAAGTTACAAAATTGATAAATCAACATGATAATATTTTGGAAAAAATAAACCGCACAGGTTTTCTTCCAAATATGAAAAACCATTTTTATGAAATAATAAACAGAATCATCATTATTTTGACAATGTCCCTCCGACCTCTTTCCTAAAAAACAACCGTGATAGGGAAAAATCCTCACCACTGTTTCTTTTAGTTTTATAAAATAATAAAGAACAAAACTATAAATCTAGACACATCAGGGTTATATACTTAACAAAAAAAATCAAAATATATTATTGCTCTACTTTTTACTACAAAATGTACAGAGTAACCACTGTCATAATAATATATTTAAAACAAAGTTAATTTATTGCTAAAACCCATAACAAAATGGTGTTTTATAAACTTCAAGCCCTCACGGGTGACATACAAGTTAAATGAAATTTACATTATTGAAAAAATGACAGTAGTAGGAATTGTTCAATGTAAACCCTATCACTAAATAGATGTGGTATAGTCACTACGACTCTGCATTCGAAGGGTTACCCCCTTACATTATCAAGTACGTTTGCCTCATGGCTTGCCAAATGTTTATCACTTTCACACACAAAAGGAAAATATAGAAATGGAGCCAAAACATACGCCATTGAAAATGTAGAACAAGCCAGGGTACCATACGTCTCAGAGCTATGGGAAGGAAAGATACAAGTCTTACCCGATCTAAATTTTTTTTCCAACACGAACTAATTATCACAGTTTGTTCCTTGAAGAGCCCCCTGTACAAGAACCATTGCAATGGTGAGTCTTTTGAAAGAGCATGATTATTATAGAAAGTAGGACGGAAACATAAATTCAAAAATAAACTTTCTTACCTCCAGATTTATCTTAGCTATGGCAATCTCAATAGTAAGAATATTTTCTTCAGAGTTGTCACTTCATTGAGAAGAGCCACACGAAACAATAACATGTATGATGGCGAGAAGAAATAAGGTCTAGGTTCAAGCACCTCAACTCCCCCACCATAAACTTCATCGTAGCACTACATAGTAGTGTAGTTTGAGGCACATTTAAACCCCGCAGAGAAAAAAACAAAACCTTACGATGCAAAAACTTGAAGAACGAGCTTGCACTTTCCTCAATAAACCGTAAACCCTTATGTTTTCGTATCATGCCTTTAAACCGACAGCTGTTACGATTAAGTCCTTCACATGGCATGCATGTGAAAACATTAAATTCATAATCCTTCCCAACCTTTTCAACCTTCGTGCCAGTTAGAAGGTTAGGATTAGTTCCACACGATGGCGTTTTAATAAGGTTTAATATGAAGTATAGTTCATATAATATAATATAATAAGTCCTAATAGCATTTTTAGGATGTTTCTATTAGATATTAATAAAGTATGGGTCGAATTCAACTCCTTGGTGTTCCACATTTGCTTAGAACGAATGATGCCTTGTAGTTTAGGACTTTGCTTCTTTAGTTAAGTGACTTGATCACTTTCACTTGGAAAAGGAAAATGAGGGTTTTGTGTTAGCCATAGAGGCTAAGTAAGACTTGAGATCCTCTTATTCCTAGCTATAGGATAGGTGGGGTCAAATACTGGAGAACAAAAATAGTTAGTACGAAACTTTTTAAGTGGCAGAAAATAAAAATAGTTTAGCGACATTTAAGTAGTGATTGATTTTACAACGCATCAAGTATTTTCATAAAGAGGACATGATGTTGAAAATAACAAACATAGTCTTATGAGTCTTGCAATAAAATTTAAGTCACATTTTTACTTTTTTTTACAACAAATAAAGTATAGAATTTAACATTTCATGGATTTATCATCCTAGGAAAATTACAGTTTTACATGGAATATTTTTTTCGTAATTTATGAATGTTACATGTGGTATCAGAGTGAGTTTCAAAACACTAGGACCGATTGGCTCACTCGCATACAAACAAGAAACAAATATACTGATCATGTTTTACATTTATTTCCGTATAGAAATATAAAATTTGTTTTGCAAGAAAATGGAAGGTGTTGAAGCATCTGCTAAAAAATGGATCTCATCACAATAATCCAAACAACATTTACGTAGAACTAAATAATCCACCTTTAGAGTTACTACAAACATTTAAATAGTTAAGGATAAACTACAAACTGTAAAAATAAATAATGAAAGAATTATGGAACTGATTCATATTTTATTACAAAAAATACATAAAAGAGGAAAAGATAAAATAAATGTTTTTGAAACTAATTCTGAAAGAGTATCCTACAAACATAAGTGAAAAAGAGTAAAATATTTTGATAGTGAATCTTCTTTAGAGGTTAATGCAAGGTTGCTTAGGGGAAGGTATAAATACACAAGTGAAAGTAGTGAAAGCGAACGTAAACCAAGGAAAAAGAAGTCTAAACCAAATGAAGAAATATCATAGGAATTTAAAAAGATAAATCCACCCATGTTAAACGAAGAAGTCGAGACTTGGTTATCGAGAATGAAGAAAGACTTCTAGATTTATAACTACTCTGAGAGGATGAAATACAGGATGGATATCTACAACTTAACTAGAAAATCCAACATATGGTAGCAAGACATAAAAAGATTCAAAAACATTAAGGAGAAATATCTAACCTGAAGATTTTTTAAAAAGTATTTTTAAACGAAGTTTGTATCTGAACAATATTACGAAGAAAGGGATAAATAATTTTATGAGCTAAAACTAGGTTCAATGTCAATGAAAGAGTTAAGTAGAAAAATTTTAAGTTTGTTAAGATATGTACCTTAAATAATTACGAAAAATCCTAAAATACAAATATTTTTAAGTTGTCTTCCCACTAGCTTCAAGGTCATAATTGAGTTTGATAACCTAAAAACCCTTGAAGAGGTGATGAGAAAAATTGATTTCTGTTATGAATAGAGTAAAAAGAGAGAAAGCTTACCTAAATGGAAGAATAAGAGAACATGTAACTTCGACCAAAAGAGAAAAGGGTTCAAGTCTAATAAAATTTTTGGAAATAATTCTCGGAATTTATTCAAGAATAATTATCAAGGAGCAACTTTTAAAAATAAAACATAGCAAAATACTACAATGCCAAAAGGAAGGGATATGCCTAACAATTATGATAAAAATAATAAACAGAAGGATTTTGTAAAGTGTTGGGAATGTCAAGGACCGCATTATGCCAGGTATTGTCCGAACAAGAAAGGGAACTTCAACAAATTGCATACCATTCAGGAAGAGGAAATAGTTGGAGATGTAGAAAATGAAATTCGCAGAATTAATGCAGCCTTGGAGAATCGACAGGATAATCACCAGAATTCCATGGTGGAAGTACAAGGTATGATACAAAATGATTTTGTTTCCATTCTGAGTGATCGAAGTTCTATTTTAATTTATGTGTCACCTAGCATAGCGGAAACATGTAATTTATCCTTGAAAAAGTTCAAAAAATCTTGGCTCATTCAGTTAGCTATATGAACTGAAAGAAAAGTGGTTAATTAAGTTGAAAATTGTGATTTGCTTATGAATCATTTTAAAACTCAAGTCAAGTTAAATGTGTTACCGTTAGGATCTTATGATGTCTTAATTGGTATCGATTGGTAGGAAAAACAACAAGTAATTTTAATGTAACATCCCTCGCCACCTCGACCTAAAGCTCACAGTGTAAGTAAGCATCACTGTAAGTATCCACTATAAACCTTTGTCAATTTATGGTTATAAATGATAAGGTTAACGACTAAAAGCTTCGAACGACTGAAACGACATTTGGCGACGAATCCACTAGGGGGAAAGGGCTTTCCGGAAAAAGGGAACCGTGCAATGGTTGAAGTAGGAAGAGCTAACTCATATATTAATTTACATAATGCCTTGTGCATAGTTGAAAAGCTTTTTTTTTTACCACATTATATATTTATGCTGAGATAATTCAAGGCTCTTATGAAAATTACTCTTTAATAGATATATATTTATATATATTAAAAAGGATAACACCATGTGATACATTTATAAGGGAAAAACATTTAATAGATGATGCACAACCAATATTAAATGAAGGGGCATAGTTTTCATTTTATGACTTTTGTAAAGTTTGAATTTATTGGGCATTATTTTAAAAAAGAAGAAAGAATACTGTTTTTTTTAAGTGCTTTAGGGGAAGGGTTCATGTGAGAGATTTATATTTTAAAAATGGGAATGTGTCACTTTTTCCCAAATGCTCTCCACCTTTAAAAAGGGTTAAAGTAGTTAAATGGAAAGGGCAGTGCAAATGAAGAAAAAGATAATATGAATTTTAGAAAGGTTGAATATATTAAAAGTAAAAGCTAAGATAAATAAATTAGAAATGTTAAATATACTAAAAGAGAAACGAGTTAGTTGCCGAGTTATGGGAAATATCATTTATCCCACATGCATGGGAAGAGAAGAATTGGAGGGCCCTGCAGCCTTTTTAAGGAAGTTAAAATTACAAGAAGGGAGGCCACAGCCATCTATTCTGACTGGACGTTCGTTTCATTTCACCTCCAGCTCCAGAAGATTTACTGCAATATGTATAGAGCGGCAGCAACTGTAGCTTCTTCGATCGGGAGGCGGAGCTCTCGTATCCAGGTACCTTGACCTGATGCAATCCTAGTAGCAGTGATTTTGAGACCATATAATGTTTTAGGATTTAATACTAGGATTTTGTTCTGTCAAAGGCAATGAATTTATATGTTCAGATTATGAAATATTAGATTATTGGTGGAGATTATTTTTGGATATCAATAGTTCCAAATCTGGACTGTATTTGCCATTGCGTAAGCAATCCTAGTCACGTGCCATATCATTACTACTTTCGGTCTGGTTATCCACAATACTCTCATTTCACAACATTTTGAATAAATTCTCCAAAGTATCAATATTTGGGGTTGTAGGTCTTGTGCTTTGTTCATTATTTCATGCACAGTAGTCATGAAGGTCCCGGGTTCCACTCCCAACCTGTCCACATTTTAACATTTTCAATTTAGAAAACATGCCCATATCAATTGTGACTTGTTACACATCAAAACTTATGGCCATATCAATTGTGAATTGTTACACGTTAAAACTTTTCTTCCCATGGGTGGACCTTGGACCCTTTAGAGTTTCTCTATGTATTATTTTTTCTGAGAAACAATAATAAATATTATTTATGAGCTCAAGGTTTCTTTTAGGCAGTTTGCTTTGGCTGTTTCCACCCAGGTTTAATCCATGTTTTTGGAATACTCTGTGATTTAGCTATGGAACTAACTAATGTATATGCTAAGTCTACAATTTGAGATCTATCCACCATTATTTGATATACTCATTTATCTGGAAAAAAATGTGGCTGACTGAATTATCGCCGAAATAAATCTATCGTGGATTTTCCTTCTTGTATGCTAACCTTGTTTGCATTTCCTTTACGATTGGTATGGATACCCCTGAGATATCGACTGGATCTAAAATTTGTAAGTGGGAATTGAAATTTTATCTGCACATTACCTTAGGTTTAACTTGGAATGCCCGTAATGGAAGTACTACCTTACACCCCTCCGTATTAACTTGGATCTAAACTCTGAATACTTGTATGATGCGAATTCAACCCAATATCCATAGTAATAAAAAATGGTAATTATCCATGTGCGGATATGTTTAAAACATGTTCATGTAATTATTTGTTTATATATGAAGGAATAACGAATATATGTAAATGGTTACCATTCATAAAAGAATGAGAATGGTTAAGTTTAACCTAA
>LPNX010039134.1:364017-412420 GCA_001517045.1 Pseudotsuga menziesii | reverse complement strand
TCTGTTATAGCGGATTTCACCACACTAGGTGAATCACACATTGTATGGCCTTCCCCTGTCCCGCTGCAGACTCATTAGCCCCTATGGACCACTTTTTGTAGACTTTTGATGTGTCCTTGATCATCCCTAAAAACATAAGAAAAGTGATATACGCAGCCTTTTCCTCAATAACCGCGTACATACGCGGATATTCCCCCTGTAGTCGCGTACATCAGGATGTATGAATAATCCAAATCCTTTTGGAGCATTCCTTGACTTGGACCCGACTCATATGACTCCTGGCCTTCCATATGCCTTGAGATCACACAGATTCAACCTTTCAGTATCCCTTTGAAAAGCTATATAAGGAACCCCTTGAGACATTGAAAGCAGAAGAGAGAATTGAGAGTATCGAAACTATAGTCCATTGTTTCCATAACTTATGCTTGAGTCTACATCCCTTTGTCCCTTGGAGCATTGTTGTGTTCTTCCCAAGCTTGCCTTTTACTAGTAAGCTTGCTATCAGAGTGATGGAGGATTGACGTGGTGGAGGCCCAAGTGGGGGATTCAATTTCTCCAGTTCGCAGACGTGCTGTCAGAGGTTGTCATTTGTAATCTCTGATTCATATTAATAGAAATATCTTTTCCTGTCCAGTAATGTGTATTTGAATGAATATTGTATCCATTGGAATATGTCAAATGCTTTTACATTATTGATTATATATGCTAGAATAGATCAAACACCATGAAATGTAGTATGCTTGTATTGTTTACTTGTTGTTGAAGACGTTCTATAACAATTCAAGCTAAAGATTGGAAAGCTCAAAGGGGATCTACTTCAACCGTCCGAAATAAGGTACAAGGTTCGATCCTTTAGTGTTAGAGATTTTATTTCTATTGCATATTGGGAAAGATTGATTTCTGGAGTCTAGCTGTCTGTTGTGGTACCCCAAGCCATAGGAATTTCTCTCCGTAACATCATCTGATTCTGAAGAATCCAGTGGGGATTCAAGCTCTTCTTCTCGTAAAAGAAAAAGAAAGAGACACCATACAGATCAGTCTCAGGATGAGTTTAAGAAGGCTAAACCTCCTACATTTGATGGTGAGGTAAATACTGGACAAGAAGCTGAAGCTTGGCTTCTTGGGATAAAGAAGTACTTCCAAGTTCAGGATTATTCAGGAAACATGAAGGCAAGGGTTTCCATATTCAATCTGAATGGAAGGGCATCCATTTGGTGGGAACACTTCAAGCAAGTAAAGAGGATCAACAAAAGGAAAATTAAGTGGAAACAATTCAAGAAGTATTTCAAGCAGAAATACCTCTCTGACCGGTATTATGATGACAAGATTAAGGAGTTCCATGAGCTGAGATTGGGACAGCAAACAATGGAAGAATATGCAAATAAGTTTTTGGAGTTGTTGAGGTATGTCTGGTACATCAGAGATGAAAAAGTGAAGGTCCAGCATTTTCTGAGCGGATTACCTCAGTCTTATAAAGATGGAATTGAGTTTTATGAACCTAGAACTCTTGAAGAAGCAATAAGGAAGGCTAAGTATTGCTTTCAGCAAAGCAAAGGTAAACTAGATTACCATAAGGCATGGAAGGACAAGAAGAATGAGAAGTTTGACCACAGAAAGAAAGGTTTAAACCTTCTAACTTCAGGAATCAGCAGAAGCATCCATCCCAGGCTACAAGTAATCCAGTTGGAGTGACAGGAGAAAAGCCTAAGGATCCACAACAGACTAGAGGACCACTTCAATGTTGGAGATGTGGAGAACCCCACATGTGCAGAACTTGTCCACTCGAGAATGAGAGTGCAAGACCAGCTTACAACATTCAAGAAGAAGAAACAGTGGGTCAAGTAGCAAGGGCAGTCCCTAGGATTTATGCAGCACTGGAGGACCGCCAGGTAGATCACCAGTCAATTGTGGTTGAAGTTGCAGGTAAGATTGTTGAGAAATCTATTTATATTTTGATTGACCCTAGTTCTACTCACAGTTACATTACTCCTAGAGTCGTGGCAATTTTTGCTTTTAAGAAAGTAAAGCATAGGAAGTCTTGGTTAGTTTAACTAGCCACTAGGACTAAGAGAAACGTTAGTGAAGTGGTAGAGAAATGTTCATTGGTCATGAATGAATTGGTCACTTGTGTAGATCGGAATGTTCTACCACTTGGTTCCTATGATGTTCTCATTGGAATGGATTGGTTAGAAGCTCACAGGGTGAAGCTTGATTGTTACAATAAGACTTTCGAATGCATGAATGAAGAAGGGAACCTAGTAGTTGTGAAAGGTATTCCAAAGGTGATTTGAGTATGGTAGATTTCAGCAACGCAATTGAAGAAGTTATGTAGGAAGGGTTGCTAGTTGTATGCAAACCATATTTTGGAGGCATCAGAGGATGAAACTCCGAGGTTGGAGTACTATCAGGTGTTACAATATTTCAAATATGTGTTTCCTGATGAGATTCCAGGGCTTCCTCCAAAGAGGGACATTTATTTCACAATTGAACTTGTTCCAGGAGTAGCTCCAGTGTCCAACACCCCCTATAGGATGAGTACATCAGAGATGCTAGAGTTGAAGATGCAACTGCAAGAGTTGTTGGAAAAGAAGTATATCCGGTCGAGTGTATCTCCATGGGGAGCACTAGTTCTGTTTGTAAAGAAGAAAGACGGTACACTCAGGTTGTGTATTGATTACAGATAGTTGAACAAGGTTACTGTGAAGAATAAATATCCTTTGCCTAGGATTGATGACCTCTTTGATCAAATGAGGGGAGCAAAGGTATTTTCCAAGATTGACTTGAGGTCTGGTTACCATCAAGTGAGAATCAAGGATGAAGACATTCATAAGATAGCCTTCATAACAAGGTATGGACATTATGAGTTTGTAGTGGTACCCTTTGGTCTCACAAATGCACCAGCTACATTTATGTGCCTTATGAATAGTGTATTCAGTAGATATTTGGACAAGTTTTTTCTTTTTTTCCTTGATGACATTCTTGCTTATTCTAAGAATGAGAAAGAGCATGAAGAGCATTTGAGTTTGACATTGCAATTGCTCAAGGAGCATCAACTATATGCAAAACTGAGCAAGTGTGACTTATATAGAGATGGAATTCAGTATTTGGGCCACATTATCTCAGAGGAGGGGATAGCTGTGGACCCTGAAAAGATTGAAGCCATTATGAATTGGCCTACTCCAAGAAATGTGACAGATGTTAGATCTTTTATGGAACTTGCAAGATACTATAGGAGATTCATTGAAGGATTTTCCAAAGTTGCACATGCCATCACTTCCTTGCAAAAGAAGGGAATAAAGTTCTAATGGACATCGAGGTGTGAAGAAAGTTTCCATCGGTTGAAGAATCTTCTCACGAGTGCACCCGTATTGAAAGTTGCAAACCCAGAGAAATATTTTGTGGTGTGTACCGATGCATGCAAACAAGGGCTTGGGGCTTGGAGGAGTCCTTATGTAGGACATCCATGTAATATGTTATGAGTCAAGAAAGTTGAAGGAGCATGAGAACAACTATACCACTCATGATCTGGAGCTTATAGCCATAGTACATGCCCTCAAGATGTGGAGACATTACTTGATGGGTAGAAGATTCGAGCTCAAGATAGACCATTGTGGTCTGAAGTATTTGTTTAATCGGCCTACTCTGAATGCTAGGAAAGCGAGATGGCTGGAATTTTTATGTGAGTTCAATTTTGAAATCAAGCACATAAATGGAAAAGAGAATAAGGTAGCTGATGCACTCAGTAGGAAGGTGCAGGAAATGCATGTGGCATCCCTTAGTATTTTCCAATCAGATTTGAGGGAGCCGATTGTTAGTCATGCTGCTGGAGATGAATTAAATGAGCAGGTAAAAGACAAGTTGCGGCAGCAAAGTCTTGAGAAGAGGTATTAGGGATATAAATTCGAATAAGATGGACTTCTTACTTATAGAGGCAGAATTTATATTCCAAATGTAGGAGATTTAAGGAGAGTTGTTATGGATGAAATCCATCAAGCTTTGTACTCTGGTCACCCAGGATATCAGAAGACAATTACTATAGCTAGAAAGCAATACTTTTGTCCAGGAATGAAAAAGGATATGGCTGAATACATTTCAAGGTGCATGAAATGTCAACAGGTAAAGGTTGAGCATCAACACCCTACAGGTTTGTTGCGTCCTTTGCCAGTTCTAGAATGGAAATGGGAAATTATTTCCATGGATTTTATTACAGGATTGCCGATGACTTGGAGACATCATGATTCCATCATGGTTGTGGTAGACAAGTTGAAAAAGGAAACACATTTTATACCAGTAAAGTCTATGCATAAGACAGATGACATTGCAAAGATCTTCATGAAGGAGATTTTCAAATTGCATGGATTGCCGAAGGAAATAGTCTCTGACAGAGATGTCAAGTTCACTTCCAATTTTTGGAAGGGCTTGTTTGCAGATTTGGGTACAAAGCTAAAATTCAGCACTGCATACCATCCTCAAACATATGGGCGGACAGAGAGAGTTAATCAGGTGCTTGAAGACATGCTTTGCATGCATGTGATGAACAAACGAACCAAGTGGGAATATTACTTACACTTGGTAGAGTTTTCTTATAACAATGGACAGAAGGCATCCTTGGGGATGAGTCCGTATGAAGCTTTGTATGGAATAAGGTGTAGGACACCAGTGACTTGGGATAATTCAGTGAACAGGTTTGTGCTTGGTCCAGAATTGCTCAAGGAAATGGACCAGGAGGTTGTAAAGATCAAGCAGAATCTGAAAGCAGCACAGACAGACTTAAAAGCTATGCAAATAAGCATAGGGAGAACAGGGAGTTCAGTGTTGGGGATCATGTTTACCTCAGAGTGAGAGCAAAGAAGAGTTCCTTGAAGCTTGGAAGTTGTGCCAAGCTATCACCAAGATATTGTGGGTCATTTGAAGTGCTTGAAAGAATAGGTCTAGCTGCATATAGACTTGCATTTCCTGCTAGAACTAGAGATCATAATGTTTTTCATGTTTCTTTGCTTAACAAATATGTACATGATCCTAACCATGTGATTAATTGGGATGTGATTCAAGTGGAACCCGAGGGAGAGTTCCAAATCGAGCCAATGCGCATCCTTGACAGGAAGGTCACAATGCTCCGGAACCGGGCCATAGGGAAAGTAAACGTGCAATGGGAGCACTATGGACCTGAAGAGGCTACATGGGAGCTGGAGGATGCCATGCGATTGGCACATCCATTTTTATTCAACTCTGCGGAACACTGAGGCGATACCAGTGTATCATTTTTTTTCAAATTTTGTAAAGCACTGAGGACAGTGCTATTGAAGGGGGAGGGGAATGTAACACCCCCGTTTCGACCCCAATGCATTAAATGTACATGATGCATATATTGTAATTAATCATGGTGCAGAGCTAAAAGCAAAATCCCCACCATCGATTTGCTTGTGTTATGTTCGGCGATTGAAATCATTGCCGGTGGTATATTGTGATATATGAAATCATGTAAATATGCACTTTAATTAAAATGAACCCCAACCAGCTATGTCAATGCAACCATGATGAAAAGGGCATGATTTTCCTAAGGATAAAGGGGGGGATTATTAAAATTTGAACCTATGGGGAAAATCCATGTGTTAGCTGTTAAACCCTTTTGACTTGCTCACCTTCCCTTATCTTACCCAACTACCACCATTAAAAAGTTATGTTGTTAGTTGGAGCAGTTATGGCTGGGGAGTGGAGTGTGGCAGGACTGTTAGTCATTTCCCACACGCACACTCCACCCGGAGGTTGACCCTCACATTGGCAAGGAAACCACCACTGCCATCACTCCATGCGGACTCTCCATTCTCTCCACTATGCCATTCTCTCCATTGTTGGCTCATCCTCATGCATAAGTGGGAATTGTTCATCCTCACCCAGGGGGTTGTAGTTTTGTTCATTCTCATGCACAGGATTCTTCCTGCTTTTTACTCACGCAGTGAGCTGGGAGCTGTGTTCTATCACCCACGATTTCCCTGTGAAGGGCATTCATGTTTTTCTGATGTGTGTATGTTTTCCTTACCGATTTGTGGCATGTGTATATGTTTTTCCCCTACCCAGCTGAGAACCAGGCTTTCCTCTTCCATATTCGGACTGTGTAATTTTCCCCAGTGGATTCATTGTTGAGAACGGGCTCTTGTTTTCCCATGTTGGTTGGCTGTGTTTTCCTTTACGTTTTGGGGCTGATGTAGGTTGTTTTGGAGTCGTTTTGGCCACAATAAAGCCAAGAATGGCTCAGGAATTGTTTTCCCTATCCAAGCTATGAATTGCTTGTTTGAATGCATGTATGCAGTGGTTGCTCTGCAGACTGTGTTGGAGTAGGGGTGAGGTCTTGGTTTGCTTGATAAAACTAGTGTGTTTGGGAACCACACAGATAAAGCTAGAGGGTTGGATTTTTTCTCCACAACCCCTGAATAACACTGAAAGGGAGGTCAGGGCCTGAGGGACTATGTAGCAGAGAAGGGACTGATTTCTTTGTGTGGGTATCCTAGAAGTCAGGCTAGTTCTAGTGTAGGTGTCCTTACCTCTTCAATGAGCTCACCATCTTAGCATTTATCCTTTCCTAGCTCCTTGATGGCCTGATAAACCTAACTGTGTTGGCTTGGCTATGTGTTGTGTATCCTTGGCTAAGTGTAAGCCTGCTTGTTCCTTATTCATTGGGGAATCATGCCCAACTCAGGGGTGGCAGCATTGCTGAGAGATTAAGGAGCGTGCTGGCCTATGGTTGGGTGGAACGTTGCAGCGACATAGCTAGTTGCGGGACAAGTTCTTTATAAGATAAGTAATATTGTCTATTTTACATCTACAATCATACTTACTGTTAATAAATCATGAATTGAACATGTTGAATGAATGAATGTATGTTTGCTTCAACTGTGTATGATAAATAATTATGTATCTATGAATGTTCATGTTCATGTTCATGGGGATTTTAGCCCGGATGTTTAATGTTATGGTAGTGTCCTCTTCACTGGTCAGAGGGTCGGGGACGTTACACCTTCTGCAAATCTAAAGCCTGAGAAAGAAGAAAAGGACCAAGATTTTCCTTTTTTTATCTCTATTATTCAGGTTGATAATTTTCAGTTTTATACAAATCCTTTATCATTTGAAAAAAAGTTAAAACTGAGAGCTTAGATTCATAAGTTTTTTCATTAAAATCTAAGCTTCAACCTTATACTCCTCTCACAAGTAGGATCTCATTTTATCAGCTTAAATCCAACAACCCTCCTTCTTCACCAAACCAAATTAATCCAAACATGCCATGGATAGCCTCTTGATATGATGGATCGTATAGTGGCTGCAAGATATGCTCCTTTGGTTTTGTCTCATCCCCTTCATCCTCTTCCTAGGGGTGATTACCAAAAATATTTCCCTAGGTTCAATGGTCAGGGTGAGGTGACTATTGAAGAGCACTGTAATAATTTTTTCAGTTATGCAGATAATCAAAACATTGAGGTTAAGTATGTTTGGATGTGAATGTTTGTACGGATATTAGATGTAGAGGTGATAAAATGGTTCAGAGAGTTACCATCAGGTTCCATAGATGGGATAGAAGATTTAGAGGAGTTGTTTGTGAGACAGTGGGGGGACACTAAAGATTACCTTTACTACATCACTTTATTTGGATCATTGAAAAGGAATCAAGATGAAACAATTATATATTTTTCAAATCATTTCAACAAAATGTACAGTAAAATACCCATTGAAATAAAACCTTCTGAGACATCAGCAAAACTCACTTATGTTAATTCTTTTGATTTTGAGTTTTCTTTGTTACTAAGAGAAAGAAGCTATGTATCTTTGTTAAATATGCAAGAGGTTGCATTAGAAGTTGAGTCAAATATGTTGGCATCAAGCAAACTTAAAGGTAAATCAAAATATCAAGTGCATGATAAAAAAGGAAAAAAAATAAATGATTCCATCAACTTCTATAGGAAAATCATTAGAAAATAAATTGGATGAAATGAACAAATTAGTCAAGAACTTGTCTGAAACAATATATAGGTTAGAAATGGAAAATAAGAATCACAATAGACCTATGCCAAAAGGAGATTGAAATCCAACTCAATTTAGAATATCTTTTGTTCCTAGATTCTTACCCAGAGAAAGAAGAAACAATGATATCCAAAGATAAAGAAGAGATAATGAGGATCAGAGAATTCAACCTCCTTTCCAGAATAATATGATACGAGATGATGAATCCTATGAAGTTGATGAAATGGAGGTTGAATATTTAGAACCCAGTATTGATTAGTTACATGATGTTTCTTCTTCTAAATTTTTTACTAAGACCGAATATCATTATGCAAAGATGGAATATTATCATCATACATATTGTTTTAAACATGAATCATATATGCTAGAGATTTACTAGGAAATGCAGCAGAAGTCATATAGACTTAGATCAAGAATCAAGCAAGCAGCACTAGGCAAAAAGAAGGTAAGGAATGCTCCTATTAAAGAAATTTTATCTTTTGAGAAAAAATAGGAACAACAAAGAGATAGGAATAAAATTACAGAAATTGAAGAAGTAGGCAGACCTGCTAATTTTAATTTGGAACATGAAATTAGAAAATCAAGATTCCTATTCCAATAACTGAGTTGGTTAGGAATAAGTCATACGGGGAGCCTATTCTTAAAATCTTGAATTATTTAACTACTCCTATCCCTTCAAATGTGATTCATTTGCAAGATGAAAACCCGACCATTATTTTTTGTTCTAAAACATTTGATCAACCAGATGATAAATCTAATTGTCCTCCATTTTATATCACACTCACGGTTCATGATCAGATGCTACACAACTTCCTTTTAGATTTTGTTGCTTCCCATAATCTCATGCACAAGGAAGTCATGGAAGCATTGGGTCTTGCCATTACTAAACCTTATCATGATCTTTATTTCTTTGACTCTAGAGCGGTAAAATGCCTTGGAGTCAATAAAGATCTGGTGGTCAGTATTACACAATTTCCCATGAAAAGTGTACTCATGGATGTAGTCATAGCTTATATCTCTCCTAAATTCATATGTTATTATCAATATCTTAGGAAAAAAATGTAGGAGGAACCCTTCAAATGGATATTTCTTATGCTACCATACCAATTTTTGGAGGTGAGAACAGAATACTTTATAGAGAACTTCAACTTGCATATCTAGTCAGTGATAATAAAAATCCTACAAATAAAAAGAGGATTTTGGTTCTTGCATGCTGTATTTGAATGGTAATACTACAGGTGTTTTACAAGTTGAGAAGAAACATGTTGAATCTAGCCTAAGGTAAGGGGTCAATATTATTTGTGGCAAAATGTACTTCGATGGTTCATCATGTAAAGAAGGAGCAGGCGCAGGTCTTGTGCTTATTTCTCCTGGAGGTGAGATTATTTCATTGATGTATAAGATGAAATTCCAAACAACGAATAATATTGTTGAATATGAGGCTTTAATCCTTGGGTTGAGAGATGCCAAAGATTTAAAAATTCAGCAACTTACTATATTTGGCGACTCTTAATTGGTTGTACATCAGGTAAAAAATGTTTATCAGGTCAAACAATAGTTGTTGAAAATTTACCGAAATAAGGTATGGGATCTGATTGATAATTTTTTCATAACTTTTAACATATCTTTCATACCAAGAGATTACAACAAAACAGTGAATTCTTTGGCTTTAGCAGCAACATACTTCAAATTTCAAAAAGTGTCACATCTCAAATACCCCATTGAACCCTTCCAATGTCAAACATTGGAAGGTGTTCCATGAATATCTGAAACTTAAGCAATTTCTAGAATTGACAGGTAAATTCTCAAGTTCTATTATTGATGAAGATGAAGCTACTAAAATAGATTAGACTCTTTCATTCTCAGAGAATTCAATTGCTAATCATGATATCATTGAGTTAAAAGAAAAATCCATTCCTAAATGATTAGTGCCTCTTGAAAGGTTATTTTCAAAGGATCATACATTATCAAAACCTACTATGCAGTCTTCTAAACAAAATGTTATCAGCTGTAATATTGGTACAGAAGAGGATCTTAAAATGGAAAAAAATTCTAAAGCACTCTCAAATAAAGAAAGGAAAAGATAAATTAAACTTTTAAGAGAGTTTATAGATATTTTTGCATCGTCATATGAAGATCTGAAGATTTATGACATCAATATAATTCAACACAAGATTCCATTGAAGCCTAATACCAAACCTTTTAGGAAGAATCTTAGAAGGATAAATCATATTTTGCTATCAGTTATTGAAAAAGAGGTTAAAAAAATTTTAGATACAAATATTATTATTCCTCTCGGATATTATACTTGGGTGGAAAATTTGGTCCATGTACATAAAAAAATGGTGAGATAAGGATTTGTATAGATATCATTTAAGAGATAACTATCCATTGCCAAAGATTGATCAAATTTTACAGAAAGTGGTTGGTGCTCAAAGGATGTCAATGATTGATGGTTTTCCAAGGTACAATCATATTGCATTGCATCCAAATGATAAAGAAAAGACATCTTTGATGACTTTTTGGAGAACATTCATGTATGATAAGATACATTTTGGGCTTATGAACGCTGGAGCAACTTTTTAGAGGGCTATGGATATAGCCTTTACTGGAGAAAAGGATAAATTTGTAGTTATATATCTGGATGATATAACAATATTTTCTGAATCTGATGAAGCTCATCTTAAGCATCTTTAACAAACATTCATTAAATGCAGAAAATTTGGATGATCATTGAATCCTAGAAAATATCATTTCACCACACAAGAGGGAAATCTTTTAGGGAATATAGTTTCAGCTGATGGAATTCGGATAGATCCTGAATGTGTTGGATCCATTGTAAAAATCAATATTCCCATAAATAAGAAGGATATTCTGTCTTTCATTGTTAAGATAAAAATTTTAAGATGGTTTATTCTAAATTTTGCAGAAATCATTGAGGAAATTACAATTATGCTTAAGAAAGACAAATAAGTTAATTGGTCAGCTGAGGCTAGGGATTCATTTAAAAAGATAAAGCAGGCACTTATAGAAGCACCAATTTTAATAAGTCCTGACTTTGCTAAAGAAGTTTTAATGTTCTCATTTGTATCTGAAGATACTATAACTATTGTTTTATTACAAAAGAATTCATATGTTTTAGAACAACCAATTTCATTATTTAGCAAAACCCTAAGAGATTTAGAGTTAAAGTATAGTACAATGGAGAAAAAACCCTATGCATTGGTCAAAGGTCTGAAATTATTAATTATTTATGTTTTGCATTCTAATATTTTGGCTTATGTTCCTAACAGACAAGGAAATTCTGGTGCAGCCTAACAATGTAGGGAAAAGAGGCAGATGGATAGCTAAAATCATGGAGAATGATGTTCATATTAAGCCTACCAAATTGGTAAAGGGACAAGTCCTAACAAAACTTTTTGTAGAATCAAATTGTCAGGTTCTATATATCCATATGGTAAATGAACAGTCAATATAGGATGCATCAACATAATATGAAAAAGAGCGGATTTATAACAAGTATTTTGATTCTCCATGGTATGAGAAAATTGTCTAATTTTTTGTTTCATTTACAATGTCCTCCTGATCTGAAGAGGAATGAATATAGATCATTAAAACTCAAATATTTGAAATATGTTTAAATTGATCAAGTTTTATATTGGAAAGACCATGGAGGCATATTGCTTAAATGTTTGGATAGATCAGAGGCTGATGCTGTTATTGCAAAGTTACATGGAAGTGCATGTGGGGGACATAAGTATTGGAAAGCAACTTCATTTAATATCTTAAAAGAAGTTTACTATTGACCCACTCTTTTTATAGGTGTGTATCTTCATTTCAAAGATTGCATTGAATGTCAGAAATTTGCAGGTAAGCACAAGTTGCAGTATTTACCCTTAAAACCAATTTCATTAAATGATCCATTCCAACAATGGGGTTTAGAATTTATAGGATAAATTCGTCATGCTTCTAGTGTCCAACATAAGTGTATTTTGACTTCCACTAATTTCCTTACCAAGTAGGTGGAAGCAATTCCCACGAGAAGAAAAACAGATAAAGTCATTATCATTTTTCTTCAAGATAATATTCTGAGAAGATTTAGTTGTCCAAGGAAGTTAGTTACTAATAATTATCCATCCTTTAATTCCAAGAATATGCTAATTTTTTGTGAGAAAAATAACATCCTATTAAAACATTCCACACCGTATTATCCTCAGGGGAACGGATTAGAAGAATCCACTAAAAGGAATATTGTGAATAGTATTAAAAGGATGTTGTTTCAAAATAAAAGGACTTGGGATGTAAAATTAAAATACCGTATTTGAGAAGATAGCGTAACTGTAAAGAAATCCATTGGAACATCACCTTTTCAACTTGTTTATGCAATTGATGCAATATTTCATGTTCAACTAAGTTTTCCAGTAATCATTTTTTAGCAAGAGGTAGAAGAGGAACCTCATGAAATGAAAAGAAGTATGTTTCAAATAATCAAGTTGCAACAAGACTCGAGAAACAATAGTGGATAAAGATGAAGTTTACAAAAAGAATGTAAAGTAAATTTTTGACAAAAAGGTCAAAAAAAATACTTTCTCAGTTGGTGATGCAGTTCTCAGATGGGATGCACGAAATGATGAAAAAGGTAAGCATGGAAATTTTGATAATTTATGGTTGGGACCTTTTACAATAATTAATATTTTGGGAAAATACACTTTTATTTTACAAAATCTGGATGCTAAGGAAATTTCAGGCCCTATTAATGGTTGGTTTCTAAAACAAATTTACACAAATTAAAGACAGGGAAAACTTCACTTCATTGTATATATTAGTACAATTTTCATAGTTTGAATAAGGACCCCTGCCCAATGGATGTATAAAAGACTGTAATTTGATAAATTTGAAATAATATTCAATTTCAGTCAAAGGAATTTGGTCTGAAAGTTCTTGAAGTTTTGCAGAGAAAAGCTTCATCCCCGAATGGAGCCAGATGTTGGTACTAGNATCGGTAGGTTTTTTGTATAGCCTTAGGAAATTTTTTATGTTTGTTTTTTGGAAACCTAATGTATATATGTTGATTTATATATTTTCTTAGATTATAAGTTATATGGTTGGCTCATAATTTTATTTCAAGTTCATACATATAGACTTTCAATATCGATTACATGATTTTGGTTAATGATTTTAATTAGTTCATAGTCCAATGTATGAGCTACCCTAAATGTTAATGTTATGGGAGCAAATCTTAAATCCTTGATAAATTAAATGTTTCCATGATGTTAAAATATCTTCGCATATTTTCATAAGTCAGGATTAACCTTGTAAAGTGTGAAGTGGAGGAAAGACGTGGCTCTAGCTCCATAGAATGTACATGTACTATCATGATTCGAATTGGAAGACTGAGGCATATCATTAAATATGTTGGTTCATGGAAGTACCAAATGCTTCCATTTCCTTCTCGCGCCTTAGTACCTAGTATTAGAAGACGAAGATTTCTTTGCAGGTTTGAAGTTTGTTGTTCCAGTATTCCATTGTTTCCATGAAGAAACTAAGTGGTAAACCCCATAGATTCGAACCGGTGGATATGAAATGGGATGAGGAATATCCAGAATGCGCACATTTGTTAAAATGTGAAGGGTGGTTTAGTTTTTTCGAAAATATTACAGGTTACAACGTTGAAGTTTCTAAAGAATTTGCTAAAGTATTCACAAGTAATAGGGTTAATTTTAGTAGCATCAGTTTTTAATTTTCAGAGCATTCAATAGCATAGGCCACTGGGTTAGATACAAATGGAGACAAATGGTTTAAAAAGTTTCCTTTTGAAGTGGATTTAAGATTATTTCTTTTTCTCGGTCATGAAACCCTAGAATGGAATAGGGGAATCCACAAAGATGCGTTAAAGGAGGAGTGGTGACCAACATTGGGTATTATTCAAATATATATTACATGTGAAGGTTGCTTTGCCACCATTTTCAAATATCATTTACATTTTCTCCTACATGTAGTAGGACTGTCAAGGTTAAATTTACCCTTTTATTTGTTGAAGAGCTTATCAAAAATGTCAGTTAGGGTTAAAAATCAACCATATCACACTTCTCATAACATTCTTTATCATGGGTTCATTAAACTGTTGATTGATCAAGAATTGAAAAAGAGAGCATGGACTTGGCCTCACTTTCTTTTTTGGTATGGTTTTAAAATGAAGAATTCGACTGATGCAAAACTGCGAGAAGATAAGAAAACTTAAATGAAGTTGAGGAGAAACAGTAAGAGGAAAAATGTAGCTAGAGTAAATTCAAGGTAAGAAAATACAAATATTGTTTGAGATGCAAATGAGAAAGATGATGTGAATGCAGAAGAAGTGGAAATAACTCCTCGTACCCCAGGGTCTGTACAGGAATCTTTAGTAGTAGAAAGTGGGGAAACTACAAACATACCAAGGCCAGAGTTTCTTGTAATTAAGAACACCTATTCCTGTGCAAAGAATATTGAAGCAGTAAAGTGGCGACCTAAAACCAGGCCAATAAATAAATTCCATACAAATATGAAGAAGTTGCTTAACCCTAAGCTTAAACACGAAAAAATGATTAAAATTGAGGAGTCTTCCAATGAAGTGTTGATGTATTTTTAACTTCGGAATGTATTCACTTGTATATTATACCCCAATGTCCCTATTGGGAGTATTAGTGATGTAATTTTTTCATGTCATACCTCAATGATCCTATCAGGAGAATCAATAAAGTAAACAAGTGATGTAAAGTCATTGAGGGTAACCCTCATTATTGTTCAAGGGTTAAAATCCCCGCAGTTGCCGGGCACTAGGGTTATTAGACTCTCCTAGAGAAGTCAGCCCTGGTGAATTAATGTTAAGTCAGGAATTAGTATAAATAGAGAGTGAGCCTCTCTATTTACCACACAGTCACACACACTTAGTTATAGCGCATAATTGAAAGAGAGAGAAGAAGTTGGGACAAGAGAGAGAGATACTATTGCTATCGGGAGATCATCTTTGTATCTTTGGGTTTTACTTTTGGTGTTGATTCTATCTCTGAGGAAGTTGCAGGGTTTTCTCCTTTATGGTTTCCACAAGGAAAATCTTTGTGCTCATTGTCTCTTATGATTGATTGTTGTGCTTGTTATTCTCTTAGATAAGATCCTAAGATTATATAGCTTAAATGTTAAAAATCTAACATGGTATTAGACCTAACCTGAGAAGAAGACACTGTGCAGATGCTTAAAATAGGACTTCATACTTTTTGGATCTCTCTCCACATATTTTCAGTAAAAGGAGGCTAGGCTGACTCTCCTCTCTAGGGTGCATCTTTCTGTTGAAGTAGAATCTGATTCTGAGCATTTTCAGTTTTTGACCCGACACTACTATGGGAAATTAGGGATTTCCACAGAAGTGGATTTTTTTAGTGAGCCCAGGCTTGGATTGATCTCCTCCCTAAGATCAAAGTTTAGATATCAAGATGAAATTTTTTGGTTGGGTAGAACTCTAGGAAATACAAACCCTAAATATTCTTTTAAACCAGAAAACCAACGCTACAGAAATTCAGCTCCAGATCCAGTTTCGTCATCTTAACTTGGTAAGATCTAAATATTTTGCATTTCCATTTGAGGTTCTTTGTTAAGATGCCTCCTCATACCAATCTTAATGAAAATATTGAGGGAGATGATAACTTCCAAGCTTGGAAATATAGGATCTCCCTGGTCCTGGAAGAAAATGAATTGGACTCTTACATAAGTGGAGAAGTTCCAGTTCCAGAGGGAGATGAGGTTAAGGCATTACACAAAAAGAAATTGGTCATGGCTAAGAGGATTATTTCTAATTCAATCAAGGATCATCTCATAGCTCAGGTGTCCTCCCTAAATACACCTAAAGAGATGTTTGATGCCCTGGCCAACTTATTTTAGGGGAAGAACATAAATTAGAAGATGACTCTAAGAATCCAATTGAAGAATGTAAAGATCGAGAATGCGGAGACCATATAATATTACTTTACAAGGGTTTCTTAGATCAATGAACAACTTGAAACTGTAGATGAAGAAGTAGAGAATTCAAAAATTGTGATGACCACCTTGAATGGTCTCCCTAGGGCATGGGACTCTTTCATTCAAGGGATCTATGCCAGAAAGAATCTAGTAAAGTTGAGCAGAATGTGGGAGGAGTGCTCACAAGAAGAAGCTCGAATATTAGCTAGAGAAAAAAAGATGGGGAGTGAAGATCAAGCTCTCATAGTACAATCCAAGAAAAGCAGAACAAACCATCATAGAGGTAAGCACTCTCACCAGAAGAATAACACTAGAAAATCTAACAAATATTTGTCTAAGTTCATTTTCTATACATGTGATGAAAGAGGACACCTTGCAAGAGATTGTCCTAGAAACAAATATAGATCTCACAACAGGAAGGGAAAGAAGAAAAGACACCATGTTCATGCTGCAAAAGATGATGAGCCTTCCAATAAGAGAATCAAGCAAGACAGTGATGGTTCTTCAAGTGATGAAGAATATGTGTTGGTCTCTTCCCTCACAAGAACTATCACACATGGAATCAATTATTGGCTTATTGACAGTGGGGCTTCCAAACACATGACGGGATTTAAGGAATCCTTTGTGAAACTATCAAAACATGAATCACCCCACAAGGTAAAACTTGGGGATGACTACCAGTATCCAATAAAAGGTAGTGGAGAATACTCCTACAAATTAGACTCTGGAAAGTCTATGAAAATGAAGGATATCCTATTTGTACCAGGACTAAAGAAGAACCTTCTCTCCATATCTACATTAGATGCAAAAGGCATAAGAGTTGCATTTATAGATATCTAAGTCCTCATGTGGTGAAAAGGAAAGGCTATTGACGATGCAGTAGTAATTGGAGAACAAGAGCTAGGACTATATAGATTAAAGGGCCAACCAAAACAAGCTTTGGTTCATGACTCAGTAGAACCAAATGAACTTTGGCATAGAAGGATTTCACATGTGCACTATAGGGAACTACCACTTGCAACCAAAGATGTTGAAGGTCTTCCAGAAACGCAGGCAATGCTTCATCCATGGTTGTATCTTGGATCCTAGGTATTTCATTTTATTCAGTATCTTCAACTCGTCTCTTCCTAGATTTGTTGTAAGCTGTGTCTTCATAAAATGTTACATATCTGCTGATGTCGATCTTCTTGAATCCTAGGAAGTATATTTTGTAATCCTTCAAGCTTTCACAGTATCCCACAAACATACCCTTCTTTCCTGAAGGATCTAACTTTGTCCTCTTTTATTTGGGAATGTGTATGTACATTGGAAAACCAAATATTCTGATATGACTGACTTCTGGTTTCTTGTCGAAGAACACTTCTTCAGGTGTCTTTTTCTCAAGTAATCTATGTGGAGTATGGTTTTGTACATACATAGTTGTCTTGGCAATATCTGTCCATAGATGCATAGGAAGATATTGATCATGGAGCATTGCCTTTGGTGCTTCCATGATTGTTCTATTCTTCCTTTCTGCAACCCCATTTTGTTGTGGATTATATGGAGTGGTCAACTCTCTCTTAATCCGTAAATCTCTGCATTATTCCTTGAATTCATTTAATGTGAATTCTTCACCATTGTCTGATCCAAGATACAACCATGGATGAAGTAAATTCCAGAAGAAGATCGAGAAATAGAAGAACCTCAAGAACCTGTAGATCCACCTCAGGAGAAGAGCCCTCACAAGAGGAAACTTGCATGGGTACGAGAGGCTATCCAAGGTGCAGAGAGATATGGGGCTCCAAAATAAATGCATAGATAAAGGAAGAGAACTAGGTCCTACTCTAGATATGTAGACCTATTGTGTGACATCATCGATAAAGAACCTTCCAACTATGAAGAATCGACAGAAAAGAAAGAATGGAAGGATTCTATGATCAAGGAGTATCAGTCGATCATGAAGAATGATGTTTGGGATGTTGTCCCAAGACTAGAGGGGAATTCTGTTGTGACTTCCAAATGGATCTATAAGATCAATATTGCTGCATATGGTAGCATAGATAAATATAAATCAATATTTGTGGCTCGTGGCTTCTCCTAGAAAGAAGGGATAGATTATGAAGAGACTTATGCACCTATAGCCAGATATACTTCCATCAGATTAGTACTTGCTTTAGCTGTAGTAATGAAATGGAAAGTACACCAGATGGATGTCAAGACAGCTTTCTTGAATGGTGTAGTAGAAGAGCAAGTATATGTGGAGCAGCCACTCGGCTTTGAAAATTGAGACACATGATAGGAAGACTCATGTGTGTAAATTGAAGAAAGCCCTGTATTGTTTGAAACAGGTACCTAGGACATGGTACGACAGAATTGACAGCTTCCTGACTAGTTTGGGATTTACCAAAAGTAAAGCAGATTCCAACCTTTACTACAAGGTTGAAGAAGGGAACCTAGTGATGCTCCTACTATATGTAGATGACCTGTTTTTAACAAGTACATATGGGTTGATTGCTAACACAAATAGGAATCTAGATGTTGAGATTGAAATGAAGGACTTGGGTTTGATGCATTACTTTCTAGGAATGGAGGTGTGGCAGAATGTGGATGGAATCTCCCTAGGAAAAGAGAAGTATGCAGTCGAGATCCTGAAGAGATTCGGGATGATGGAATGCAAATCCATGACCACACCTATGGCATCGAATCTGAATCTATTAAGTGATGCTTCATCAGAGTCGGTTGATGCTACAATATATCATCAGATGATTGGGTCCTTGATGTACCTGATGAATACGAGACCAAATATTTTCTTTGTTGTGAACACATTGAGCCGATTCCTAACATATATGAGACATGTTCACCTATGTAATGTCCCCGATTTTGACCCCGTTTGCATGATGTATATATTGTAATTAATCGTGGTAAGGAGCTCAAGGAAAAAGCCCCACCATCGATTTGGTTGTGTATGTTCGGCAATGGGTATATTTGCCGATGGTTTGTCGTGCTATCCGGCACCTTATAATTTGACATCATGTAAACCCGCACATCAATTAAAATAAACCACAACCAGCTACGGCAGTGCAACGTTGAATGAAAAGGGCATGGTTCCAAAGGATAAGGGGTGGGGGATGTCAAACCTTGGTTATGGGAAAAACCCATGTTTTGTCACCTTGTTGATTTCCCACCTTTTTGTCTCACCCAACCTTGTCAACCTCTTTAATGCTCAGCTGGTGGTTGAGGAGTTATGGCTGAGGGCATTTATTACTGAAGTGGTGGTGGTTGTGGGAGGCTGTCAGCCTTACCCAATTGCCCACTCCACCCATGTCTGCCCATTCTTCTCCCTCACGCACTCTTCCCTGGTCAGTTTTTACACTCTCACCACAATTTTGGTGGTTTGGTTCCTCACGCACAGGCTCTGGGCGATTTTAGTCTCACGCAGACATTTTCTGGGGCTCCACGAGTTGCTGAAGCACCCACGCACTGTAATTCACGTCCTTGCTGATGTTTTGTTCCTCCACGGGAAAAATCGGAGTTGTTTTCTCCTCACGCAGGGCCTCTACGGCTGTGCATCCTCACGCAGAGGGATTCCCTCCCATTTTCCATCTTCACGCTTGGTATTTTGCTGGATTTATCCACGCAGTATTTCCTTGGGCAAATTGTGAATAGGGTGGCCGTATCCTTCACTCACAGGCTAATTCGTGGGTTCTGTTCACACATTGGTTGGGAAAAATGTAAATTCGTCTCTATTGCATTTTGTTTGCTGTACTGCTGTTGGGGCTGTGTAATTCGTTTTTCCCTATTTGAGCTGTGATAGCTAATTGGTTACCGAAGTGCAATGGTTAGCCTTCAGGCTATGCTAGCTTGGCTTGTCTGTTGAAATCCTGTGAAACCCAGCTGTGTTGGTTTGCTGTTTGTGCCCCTTGGCTATGTATAAGCCTGCAATTGACCCTTATTCTGGAGGAATCATGCCCAGCTCAGGGGTGGCAGCGTTGCTGAGAGATTGATGAGCAAGCTGGCCTATGGTTGGGTGGAACATTGCAGTGACGTAGCTGGTTGCGGGTGAATTCTTCATCAAAGATAAGTACTGCTGTTTACTTCAGCTCTGTAATTTATACTGATGTTGAATGCTGGAAATGTGTTGTGTTGCTTCCGTTGTATGATTGAATATAACTGCATCTGTGTATGCTTAATTCCAGCATTGTTTTCATTTGTTTTATGTTTTTGGGGCCATTTGCCCGGTTGTGTTGATGCGTTCATCGCGTTCTCTTCGCCGGTTGAGGGAAGGGGACGTGACAACCTAATTGCTGCAAAGCATATTTTGAGGTGCCTAAAGGGTACAGTTGATTATGGGCTCTCAAGTATGAGGAAAATCAAAAGATTAACCTGGAAGTTTATATGGATTCGAATTAGGAAGACGGGGCCATTAATAGGAAGAGCACTTCAGGGTGTTGCTTCAGTATGGGATCTAGTGTGATCTCCTGGTTTAGTAGGAAGCAATCCTATGTGGCACTGAGTACAGCTGAAGCAGAGTATGTTGCAGCTTGTTCGTCTAGTTGTGAGGTAGTATGGCTGAGAAATATATTGTCTGACTTATTTGATCTCCAGTTGGATGCTACTTGTATATATTGTGACAACCAGAGTTGTGTGAAGTTGTCAGAGAACCTAATGTTCCATGACAAGTCAAAGCATATTGAGATCAAATATCACTATATCAGGGATATGGTGCAGAGAGGAGAAGTGAAGCTTCAATATGTTGTGACAGACGAGTAGATAGCTGATGTGCTGACCAAACCATTAGCTAGAGTGAATTTTGAGTACTTCAGGGAGAAGCTTGGTGTTCTCTAGATCGAGGTTCCCTCCAAAGGGAATTGATGTGTCCGTTAACCATTCTGACATGGTGGAAGGTTAGGCTCCACTTGGTCATATGTAAGTGAATAGATATTCTAATGTGATTATGGGATGTGTTCCCACATGATCAGTGCAAAGACATTTTGATGTGATTGTGGGATGTGGTCCCACATGATTAGTGCGGAGACATTCTGATGTGATTATGGGATGTGTTCCCACATGATTAGTGCAAAGACATTCTGATGTGATTGTGGGATGTGTTCCCACATGATTAGTGCAGATACATTCTAATGTGATTGTGGGATGTGTTCTCACATGATCACTACATAGACATTCTAATGTTGTTGTGGGATGTGTTCCCACATGATCAGTGCAGAGCCATTCTGATGCAATTGCGGGATGTGTTCCCACATGATTAGATATAAATGTAGAGCCATTCTGATGTGATTGCGAGATGTGTTCTCACATGATCAAATGTAAGTGCAGAGCCTTTCTGACAAGATGAGGTTGGATTTTAGTGCATATCCTTTCTGACAAGATGAGGTTGGATGTAAGTACAGATCCTTTCTGACAAGATGAGGTTGGATGTAAGTGCAAAGCCTTTCTGACAAGATGAGGTTAGATGTAAGTGCAGAGGCTTTCTGACAAGATGAGGTCCAATGTAAGTGCAGATCCTTTCTGACAAGATGAGGTCGGATGTAACTGCAGATAATTTTTGACAAGATGAGGTCAGATGTAAGTGCAGAGCCTTTCTGACAAGATGAGGTCGGATGTGAGCGTTGGGAATTTTTGACATGCATTTTGTATGTGTTCCTCCCATGGTCAAATGTGAGTGTTGGGCGTGCCTTTCTGACATGGTTCTTGGATGTGTTCCTCCCATGGTCATATGTAAGAGTTGGGTGGGCCTTTCTGACATGGTTCATTCCATGGTCATATATAAGTGTTGAAGATGATGAAGAACTACATGGAGGATAGTCCTACAACCAACATGAAAAAGGGCTGGCTCTGTAGAACTTCCTGTGATGAGTAGAATTGAGAGATAGCACCATTTGTTTGAGATAGTAGAAGCAATGATGATCCAGACTTGATGATGATCCATACTTGATGATGATCCAAACTTTATGATGATCCAGTGATGACCCGGAGAAGAAGACTTATGCTGATAATTTGTGTCGAGAGAATACCTTCCTAGTTAAGAGGGATTGTTGATGTATTTGTAACTTCGAAATGTATTCACTTGTATATTATACCCCAATGTACCTATGGGGAGTATCCGTGATGTAATTGTGCCATGTCATACCCCGATGATCCTATCGGGATAATCAATAAAGTAAACAAGTGATGTAAATTCATTTAGGGTAACCCTCCTTATTGTTCAAGGGTTAAATTCCCCACAGTTGTCGGGAACTAAGGTTATTAGACTCTCCTAGAGAAGTCAGCCCTGGTGAGTTAATTTCAAGTCAAGAATTAGTATAAATAGAGAGTGAGCCTCTCTATTTACCACACAGTCACACACACTCAGTTGTAGCACATAACTGAGAAATAGAGAAGAAGCCGAGAAAAGAGAGAGAGATACTACTACTGTAGGGAGATCATCTTTGTATCTCTTAATTTTACTTTTGGTGTTGATTCTTTCTCTAAGGAAGTTGCGGGGTTTTCTCCTTTCTAGTTTCCCAAAGGAAAATCTTTGTTTTCATTGTCTCTTGTGATTGATTGTTGTGCTTGTTATTCTCTCAGATAATATCCTAAGATTATATAGCTTAAATGTTAAAAATCTAACATGAAGAAGACACTCACCAAATAAAAATGGAAGATATGATTGCTAAATCCCTCGAAAGTGTTGAATATAATATTAAATTGATCCCAGATGCACCAATGAAGGGGTTTATATATAAGGATAAAGAAACCATGTTTGTATTGAATGAAGGAACCAACAAAAAACAGTCATGTTCAGAAAGGGATTTGCAGGGTGTTCAAGTCCTAAATCCTGGCAGTTCAATTGAAGACTTTGTGTTTCCAGCAGCTGAAGTTTCACTGGAGAAACATATAAGCAATGAATTCAATGATTTGGATGTCAGTATGTTAAATATAGAACAGGATGAGCTTTCACACCTTAGGAAATCCTTACATCATTATAAAGATTAAAATGTGCATTTGAATCATCTTAATCACCATCTTGTGAGAGATAATCACATGATTAGACAAAAACTGGAAGAGATAAATGAAAATTATATAGATTTATTTAAGGACACTGAGGAAGGAGTCAAAAGGAGAAAGATAGCCCAGGAAGTGAATGCCAAGTTGCTTAAACAAAATCAAGAGTTACTAGAAAAGGTGCCAGCTATAGAGGAGGACCTTACTAGGATTTGGAGGATATCCCAAGCACTAGATGGACTAACCATGCTCATTGAAGTTGCTCACAAATTATGAAATGATAGATGAGATAAGTCATGATAATCTGAAAATAGTTAGCTGGCATAAAGTAAATTTGTTTTCAAATTTACCATTTAGGTGGAAATATATTATTTTTCTTTAAAAACCACTTGGATGATGTATTAAAAAAGTATCTAATTTTGGAATATTATGATCCTACATATTTGGATTTAAATAGTTTTAAGAATTTTGATTTAGTATAAATATAGAAGGGTAGCATAAGGAAAAAATTTGTTGATAGGAATGGATCAAGTAGTGATATCTTTTATACTTCTTTAAGTCAAGAACCTATTTTAAAACTTGGTAAGTTTATTTTGGAAGTTGTACAAAGGATGAGAAATATTATATGAGCCACTTTTACTTTTAATCAATACAAGTACAATTCAATGTATTTGATGTATTTATGTGATGATTTTTATGAAGGATAGTGTTTATGTCTCTAGTTTCTCATTGCATATGTATGTATTTTTGTTCCTTTTTATACATAATTTTTTTTTGTTTTAAAGGAATTTCTTATTTGGATATGTAATCAACTTTATGCGATTATATATTTTACTCCCAAGATGGTTTATGCATATATATTGTTTGTAATTATATGTTTTTACATCATCCTTGTTTTCTTCCTCTCTTATATTCTTATTGGTATACGTTTTAGATATAATCATTAGTCTTTCTACCCTATTTCATTCCTTCACTACAATGATACACCAACAAATCCAAAACTCAAAACTATAATATTTAGTTCACACATTTTAGAGATCCCTAGGATTTGTACCATTGTAGTCTAGTACAAACTTTAGTACCAACAAATCTCTTGATGATTTGAATGGTCCAAATATTTTGTTGGGAGATAACTCAGAAACTGAAAGTAAGGGAAAGGGTAGCATAGATATTGACCATGGTTCCTTCAATAATGTTTTGTGTGTACTAGGTCTTGTTGCTAATCTCTCGTCAATCTATCGGATGACCCACACTAGGTCTCCTAAGAAGGTTGTTGTTACTCCCAATGATGTTTAAATCTCTGAGATTTCGAATGGTAGAGTCATTGCTAAAGGTTTTTTGGATCATAGTTAGAAACTGTACAAGTTCTCACACTTCATGCCCTTCTCAAACCCCTCGGCACTCCTCACTCATGATAATGAATCCAGCAAGCTTTGGCATGAGAGGTTTGGCCATATAAATTAAAAATACCTTTCATATTTGTGTGACAAATACATGGTCATATGGTTTCCTAAGATCAATTGTTCCAAAGGAGTCTTTCAAGGTTGCATTCTAGGAAAACACCCAGATCATAAGTAGGAGAGAATCAGTCATGAGAAAACCTTTGAACCTCTTAATCTCATCCACAGTGACATTGATGGTCATTTTCCTCATATATTCATGAGTCAATCCAATTATTTCCTTATCTTCATAAATGAATTTTCTAGATACTGTTGGGTTTACTTCCCCAAACACAAGTCTAGCATTTTTTACCTCTCCAAGGTTTTCAAAGCCTTAGTTGAGAACCAGTATGGAAGGAAAATCAAGATCCTCATATATAATAATGGTGGTGAGTATGTTAAGTTTGATTTCATTCATTTTTTTGAAGATGCAAGTATTCATATGCAGTGTGTATTCCTAACACAAGTCAACATAATGGTGTTGTTGAGAGGAAGAATAGATCATTGAAGGAAATGGAAACCTACATGATGGAGTCTAAGACTTCGCCACAAAATTTTTGGGTTGAAGCTATGAAATGTCATCCTATATCCAAAATAGGGTGCCTCACAATCATATTTATGGGATCACTCCTTTCTAATCTTGGACATAAGCTTGATGTGTTTCATTTCAGGATTTTGGCTCTAAACCTTGGGCTAGAATTCCAACAGAAAAGAGGAAGGATTTGGAACCCCAAATTCAAGAGTGCCTATTTGTTGGAATTATAAATATTCCAAAGCATATAATCTAATCAATATGAGCACTCAAATATCCTTTATTGAAATGAGTGTTCAGTTTGAAGAAGAACCCATGCCAGCAAAAGAAATTGGAGTCTTCTTCACCACCATCACCTTTAATTATAAGTGAAGAGGCTGATAATTTTTATGATTCTGATATGTCTCATAATGATGATTTAATTTCAGATACTAACACTCCCACACGTTCAATGTGGGAAGCAAATACAATTCATGCAGCTGGGGAATTATATGGGAATCCTAGTGATCCTAGAAGAACTAGAACTCAATTCAAGAGTGCCCTTTCTGTCAAGGACCCCTTATTTTATAACAAGTTTTATCTAATGGTTGAATCAAATCCACAAACATATGAAGAACCATCAAAAAATACAATATGGGAAACATCCATGAAGGACGAATACCATTCTTTCCAGAAGAATGAAACATGGGAACTAGTCAATATTCCACCAGGGAGAAAGCTAGTCAAGTGGTACCTTTGGGATCCTTGGGATTTGATGAATGCTTGGGTTCAGTATTTGAAAAGGGCCTCTCGAGGGAATAGGAACATATTCCCCTTTAGGGTTCAAGTCCACCATATCCTTTGGCTTCAGTCTAAATGTTGAAATTTGTCATGTTCATCTAGATGTTTTGAAAGGATCCATCACCTTTGGGACAAGGTTTTGGTTGGGTGACCACCCCTTGGTTGGAAAAGTGTTGTTGCAAGAGAACCTATCGAGGATGTGATTCATCAGGTTCCTAAGGAGGATTTTCTGCTAATGTTTTATATTCTTCAACCAATTGTTGGCATTCTAGAAGGAGTGGAAAATGGTGAGTATAGTGGTCATACTCTCCACAAATCAAGCAATAGTAGTTTGTCTTCAAGTTATAATTTTATTATCCCCCACATTTTGGCTACCCTAGGTTTGGTTATGTTGGGGAGGGAGGTTTCCCCCTTGTCCTTGTTTTTATTTCTATTTGTTCTTACCTTTATTTTTTCACTGATTTTCAGGATTCTAGGGGCTAGTAGTTTTCAACTTGTCAAATTGTTAATCTTGTTCTACAAAAGAAGGTTGTACTAAATTGACCCCCACATATGGCATGTTAGAAAAAACCAAGAGGGAACTAGAATGGGTAATAATGAATATACCCATGTGGTGGTACATATTCATTTTTCACTCCATAATATGTGGTTGTAGCAGTGGGTTGTGCCATTTTAGGTGGAGGTACCAACATTATTTGGATTGCATTGGGGTAGGTAGGATTGTAGGGTCCATATTGTAGCTATCTAGACTAGGAATTTGGTACATTTGTAGGGGGTTCCAATACGGGTGGGATGTGTTCATACTACAATGCCATTTTTTATGGCATATAATTCAAGTGAGGGGGGTATTTTTTCTTCTAGAAATGGACCCATTAAGACCATATGTTGAATGTGACGACCCATCATGTGAGGAATCCAATGATCAATGTGGAGGGGCACCTAGTAGTATTGTGTATAAGTAACATGATTGTGGGTAAATGATATCAAAGTGTTGGGCCTTAGGATCGCCTCTTTCTTAGTCTGGGGAAATGAGGTTTCCACATATTTTTCTATTGCAGGTTAGAGTGATTTGATAAACCAATCCAACTAGAATTGAGGTTGGATGTCTATTTTGCACAATGTGCATCATCTATGCCACCCATGGGTGTGGTTCACTATGTGGGTAGTGGTATTTTGTCAAAATTCTATGAAAATATCAAGGCCAAGGTCATGGCATATGGGAATTTGAAAGTAAGTGGAAAATGTAGTGGCAATCATCCTAAAGGTGGCATGGTTTTCCCTAGGTAAGGTCACATACCATTTTGTAGTTGTTCCTTTGAGGATTCTCTGGAAGGTGTGAAGCCTAACTAAGTGTTGTCTTTCCTTCTTCCCTTTGACCTAGGTTCAGTCCCTTCTTCTTAGTGCAACAGATCCTGATATATTGGCCAGACAAAGAAATTCTTAGTCTGCAGCACCTGCAATGCAGTTGCAGTCTCACCCAATATATATTCCTTATGGGTAACTTCTAGAACCAGGTTTCCACAGTTGGGTGGAGTATTTCATGTCCCTTGGTGACACTCCAAGGCGCTCGATGAAGGATTATGGGTGGAGTTTTGACACTTATTTTTACATATCCAAGCTATGACACGATTCCTCCTTGTGCAAGTATTATATCAACAAGCCAATGCAACATAAGTACATTCACACATTCAAAATAACAATGCAATAGATATCAATATACTCTTTGTAAGAAAATACATAGACATTCATTCATAGAAACAGATACACATGTGACTTAACACATTCAAAATTTACACATAAAACATAGAATCTAATGTGGAAACCCATCCGAGAAAAGCCACAAAGGTGCTCTTCATATGGCATGAGAAATATATGGCACCTTTGGTCTATGCACTAAGCTACAAACTTTGTTCTATATCTTCTTCTTTATATACACAGACTCGTTCTTCCTATCATGCTCTTTGCTCTTCTCTTATACTCCCTCCCTACTTGTCTCTACTAACAATCCCCACATATCCTCGATTGACTCAACTTCTCCTACACTTTTGCACACTTAGCTGCATATTCTTCAACCCTTTTCACTTAGAAAAACTAGAAAACAATACAATCAGAATGTCACAACAATGAAGATGCTAACTGCAGAGAAGCTGAAAAGATAACATGTGTACACCTTTGGTTCCTCCTTTTATACGTTCCTACATGTCACTTTCATCCAACTTCATATAGTTAGCCGACAAGTTGTCTTTCATATTCTATCGAAACATGAAAGTAGGGACTAACGTCCTGACTTACAAAGATGCTTTCATACATGCAGCTCCCACCAACTCTAGCTGACTTCATACCCACGATCTTCCCGAACTGTCACTTTCTGGTTGTTATGCCCTACTATCATTTTCCAGTCATTTATACCACTGTACACCTTCTAGTACTATTATTTCATTGCACCTTTCCTTGTTAGATTCCTTCCTTCTATCACACATCTTCCTTTTGTCGTACATCTTCTACTATCGCACATCTTTCTTCTTTCGCACATCCTTTTCTGTCGTGATCTCTCTTATGTCATGAACTCTCTTCTTTCACGAATCCTCTTCTTCTGTTACTCTTATGTATTTCTTCTCATGTTCCTCTTATTTATCATCTTCCTTCCTTACTACTTCTTCTATCTTATCCTTTTTTTTTCCTTACTTCTATCGTAGCTCCTTTTACCTTCTTGCGACTTGAATCCTTCCATACTTAGGCAGAATTCTAATTGAATTTTTCTTGTATTTCCCTAGGCCTAACAATGATTCATCCACTATGTTATTGGAGGAATACCATAAGTGAAAATACATGACATCGCTTGATGGATCATATCAAATTCCCCTTCAGACTTAGGCATGTCTAAGGGGATATTATTAAGCATATATGGCTATGCTAGATAATGTGTTATCGGGTCATTGATCATTTCAGATAAAGTAGGGAGACACAACCTAGCCATGAAGGTATTGGTTCCACCATAATATGTTGTGTATTGTTTCCTTGAGGGAGAGAACGGGGAGTATGAGGCAGTGATGTATGTCTATAATGTAAGTAAGAGGGTGTTGTGTGTCCTTCTCCTAAAGAGGGAAAAGAAAAGGATTGATTTCCTATCAGGGTTAGAAATAAAGGTATGCATATTCCATGAGAGGATGAACTAAAAGGATTTAAATTATATCCGAGGGGAGAAAATGAATCAATCAAGGACCATCCTTTCCTAGAATATCTTATCAATTTTTTCATGGGATTGGCCCCAGCTAGAGTACGTCCCTCATGAACCATGAGGAAAGAGTGGAAAAACACCCATCAAGAGAGGTAAAATGCCTTACAGTCTACGAGACTGCCTCGGGGTGGCCTCAGGTGGTTTTGTTTCTTAATGGTGGAAGTTTTGAGTGACAAAAAATATTGACGCTAGGCATAAACACAATTGAAAAAAATGAAAAAATATGGCAATTACAATAGATGCAAAATGGTGCAAAGTGAGTGATATGTGTTATGTAATTTTAATGCAAGTGATCCAACATGTAGCTTCTTTTTATTTATGAGTTATGTGAAATTGTATCAAAAAATAATATAAATGTAAATTCCCTAAGTACCTAATGTCCTTCCCCTCAAAATTAATTTCTCCTTCCAAAAGAACAATCGTTGGTGGTAATGGGATACTTCCAATGACTAACTAGTGAAGGTATCAAAGGGTCAGTTATAGTCACAGTGGGGCTATGTTCTGAAAGGGATGGAAACACTTCTTAAGAGTCAACTACACTCATAATTTTTCCCTTTTTATATCCTATTATTGGCCACTAAGATACCCGCATCGAGTGTGGATAAGTGGTTTGGCCTGTGCGATATAGTATTTTACCCACAAAATATTGAGTGACGCTTTGAGGGGAGAAGGTAATCTATACCTCATCTTTCATGTTCTTGGGAACCACTTCTTATTATCTAGGTTTTGTTTTGACACTTGATGATAGAAATATTTGAAGGCACCCTATAATTCAACAATCTATTGTTTCATACAAAATGTATAATATTGGTGGGCATTATTTGGATGCCTAGCCCAATCAATCCTAACCAAACTATAAATTTTCATGTGACCTCCTATGGAGGAATTCAGTTGGTATATATTACAAGTGTTTATTTTAAGGGTCCAAATTCTATTAAGGTGTGTAAGAGAGGTATTTCACAATATTCGATTTTTCTAATCCATCCTAGTCAAACAAGGTGCGAGAAGGAGATCATACTCAAAGAAAGAGAGTCTTTAGGTACCTTAGTGTGTGCTAGTGGGCATACATGTGTGTAAGAAGAAAATGAGATTGATTTTTTCAATGAACTTAAAAGAGATCAAATAAAATGGATGTTTGATTTAGACTTCAAGTCAAAATATACTAAATGTGCTTGCGACTAACAATTCAGATCAGTATTGCTTATGCAATAAAAAGTGTGCAATGGAGGTATTTCACATTCTCCCCCTTTTTTTATTCACCAAGTTCACAAGGAATGTGAGGTGAAGAGAATACTTCGAGAGATTAGAGTTTTAGGTCATTTCTTGTGTGCAAAAGTGATTTACACTATCTTTCCAGAAATGTGATAAGTAAGCAAAATACATAATATCTAATAAATAATATGTAAATCTGTGGTATGTTTTTCCTCTCAACGTTGTTTCAAACCCTAAACTAGGTTCATCATCAAGAGAGTTGAATACTAGTCACAACTATGAGGCTTGTTGAAATCCTCAAAGTTGGCTACCTATGTATTTTTTTAGGGAATATCCCTTTAATTCCTAATCTTGGGATAAGTGAGCTAATTACTAAAAAAAACATAACTATTGCAAGTTATTTTAATTCTAGTTCATTAGTGAGTAATCATTAGGACTACAATATTTGTGCAAAATAGTTAAAAATCAAAATAAAAGACAATAACATGGAAATTCCATATCAGACGCACTATAGTGTGGTTACAACATGACAATGCATTTTTTGTCCCAAACAAAGGGCCCATTTATCCCACAAAGGCAACATGTGTGTGTACATGCTCACTATGCCTCTAGAGGTCATGCGGACACCCCTTCCCATGCACCCCATAAGAAAGATAAGCATGTGGGAAAGTTGAAATTTTGGTTAGGGGTTCACGAACCTCAAAATTTGGAAAGAAATAACAACTAAACCATGGAAATGAAAGAGTTTGGAATGATGAACAACCTGGTGGTGACATATTTGTGAATGGTTAACCAAGTGATCCACAATATTCACTTGGAATTCAAGGGGAAAACAAGAGGTCCAAAGGTAAGAGGTAAACTAAAAATGAGTGAGTATTTTCATTTAGTAAAAGTAATCTAATCAATAAATGGTGTGGAATAATTATCTTGGGACATTCCAAATTCAAATCCATAAATTCAGTATAGACTTTGATGGTATCATGTTTATTTTCAACATGAACAAGATTGTATACTTACTCTTTTAAAGGCATGAGATAAAAATGAAACCAAATTTTAAGAGGATTTCAACTTTTTCTTTGATGGTAGCATATTTCTTAGGTTTCAACGATATTAATTTTTATATCATAAGTTTGACAATTTAGTACATTTTTATATCATGTTCAATGACACTAGGATCATGTTGGACTGATTTTTAGTCTATGGCCAACTATAGAGAGCTAACCCACACAAGGCACTTAACACAGCCCCCGGTGTGTTTGGTGTAGCTAGTTCTCGCAGGTTATGGTCCTGCTACCATCTATGTTTTCTCTCAAAAATGAAAAACTAATTAACATATAAATAACTTTAATTGAATTCTAATGAAAACTACCTAACATATTTAACATCTACTAAATTAAAACTTGTTATTTAGTTCTAATCTACATCTTTCTCTCTTAAGGAGAGTCTTTATTTTAGGTTTCAATACTTTTTTTCAAAAATTGCTTAGAGGATGAAAAGTTAACTAATTGTAATACAAACAACCTATTCAACACCTACTAAATGACAAATAGAAAAATAAACTATAAACTAAAAATTTATCTAATCTAAATGGTCCTATCTTGGCCAATCTTGGCCAAGAGCAAGCTATTAGTTATGTTAACATTCTATTGACAATTTAGATTACAAAAAGTTAGATAATATAACTATCAGAAAAAACATCAAAGTCAATATCATGAATAACTTTCACTTAAGTAATAATATTTATAATTAAAGAACGATAAATAGAAAATTATTTATCATTCTGAAACATCAAAACGTTAAAGAACAATTAATTTCTTAATTCAAGAGTGCCCTTAATTCACTTAATTTCTTAATCAAAGTCAAATTGCAGATACTAAAAATCCCACACATTCAATGTGGGAAGCAAATACAATTCATGCAACTGGGGAATTATCTGGGAATCCTAGTGATCCTAGAAGAACTAGAACTCAATTCAAGAGTGCCCTTTCTGTCAAGGACCCCTTATTTTATAACAAGTTTTATCTAATGGTTGAATCAAATCCACAAACATATGAAGAACCATCAAAAAATACAATATGGGAAACATCCATGAAGGAGGAATACCATTCTTTCCAGAAGAATGAAACATGGGAACTAGTAAATATTCCACCAGGGAGAAAGCTAGTCAAGTGGTACCTTTGGGATCCTTGGTATTTGATGAATGCTTGGGTTCAGTATTTGAAAAGGGCCTCTCAAGGGAATAGGAACATCTTCCCCTTCAGGGTTCAAGTCCACCATATCCTTTGGCTTCAGTCGAAAGGTTGAAATATGTCATGTTCATCTAGATGTTTTGAAAGGATCCATCACCTTTGGGACAAGGTTTTGGTTGGGTGACCACCCCTTGGTTGGAAAATGGTTGTTGCAAGAGAACCTATCGAGGATGTGATTCATTAGGTTCCTAAGGAGGATTTTCTACTAACGTTTTATATTCTTCAACCAATTGTTGGCATTCTAGAAGGAGTGGAAAATGGTGAGTATAGTGGTCATATTCTCCACAAATCAAGCAATAGTAGTTTGTCTTCAAGTTATCATTTTATTATCCCCCACATTTTGGCTACCCTAGATTTGGTTATGTTGGGGAGGGAGGTTTCCCCCTTGTCCTTGTTTTTATTTCTATTTGTTCTTACCTTTATTTTTTCACTGATTTTCAAGATTCTAGGGGCTAGTAGTTTTCAACTTGTCAAATTGTTAATCTTGTTCTACAAAATAAGGTTGTACTAAATTGACCCCCATATATGGCATGTCAGAAAAAACCAAGAGGGAACTAGAATGGGTAATAATGAATATACCGTGGTGGTACATATTCATTTTTCACTCCATAAGATGTGGTTGTAGCAGTGAGTTGTGCCATTTTAGGTGGACGTACCAACATTATTTGGATTTCATTGGGGTAGGTAGGATTGTAGGGTCCATATTGTAGCTATCTAGATTGGGAATTTGGTACATTTGTAGGGGGTTCCAATACGGGTAGGATGTGTTCATAATACAGTGCCATTTTTTGTGGCATATAATTCAAGTGAGGGGGGTATTTTCCCTTCTAGAAATGGACACATTAATACCATATGTTGAATGTGACGACTCATCATGTGAGGAATCCAACGATCAATGTGGAGGGGAACCTGGTAGGATGGTGTATAAGTAACATGATTGTGGGTAAATGATATCAAAGTGTTGGGCCTTAGGATCGCCTCTTACTTAGTCTAGGGAAATGAGGTTTCCACATATTTTTCTATTCCAGGTTAGAGTGATTTGATAAACAAATCCAACTAGAATTGAGGTTGGATGTCTATTTTGGACAATGTACATCGTCTATACCACCCATGGGTGTGGTTCACTATGTGGGTAGTGGTATTCTATCAAAATTCTATGAAAATGTCAAGGCCAAGGTCATGGCATATGGGAATTTGAAAGTAAGTGGAAAATTTAGTGGCAATCATCCTAAAGGTGGCATGGTTTTCCCTAGGTAAGGTCACATACCATTTTGTAGTTGTTCCTTTGAGGATTCTCTAGAAGGTGTGAAGCCTAACTAAGTGTTGTCTTTCCTTCTTCCCTTCGACCCAGGTTCAGTCCCTTCTTCTTAGTGCAACAGATCCTAATATATTGGCCAGACAAAGAAATTCTTAGTCTGCAGCACTTGCGATGCAGTTGCAGTCTCACCCAATATATATTCCTTATGGGTAACTTCTAGAACCAGGTTTCCACAGTTGGGTGGGGTATTTCATGTCCCTTGGTGACACTCCAAGGTGCTCAATGAAGGATTATGGGTGGATTTTTGACACTTATTTTTACATAGCCAGTCTATGACATGATTCCTCCTTGTGCAAGTATTATATCAACAAGCCAATTCAACATAAGTACATTCACACATTCAAAATAACAATGCAACAGATCTTAATATACTCTTTGTAAGAAAATACATAGACATTCATTCATAGCAACATATACACATGTGACTTAACACATTCAAAATTTACACATAAAACATAGAATCTAATGTGGAAACCCATCCGAGAAAACCAACAAAGGTGCTCTTCATATGGCATGAGAAATATATGGCACCTTTGGTCTGTGCACTAAGCTACAGAATTTGTTCTATATCTTCTTCTTTATCTACACAGACTCATTCTTCCTATCATGCTCTTTTCTCTTCTCTTATACTCCCTCCCTACTTGTCTCTACTAACAATCCCCACATATCCCTGATTGACTCAACTTCTCCTACACTTTTGCACACTCAGCTACATATTCTTCAACCCTTTTCACTTAGAAAAACTAAAAAACAATACAATCAGAGTGTCACAACAATGAAGATGCTAACTGCAGAGAAGCTGAAAAGATAACCTATGTACACGTTTGGTTCCTCCTTTTATACGTTCCTACATGTCGCTTTCATCCAACTTCATATAGTTAGCCAACAAGTTGTCTTTCATATTCTATCGAAACATGAAAGTAGGGACTAACGTCCTGACTTACAAAGATGCTTTCATACATGCAGCTCCCGCTGACTCTAGCTGACTTCGTACCCACGACCTTCCCGAACTGTCACTTTCTGGTTGTTATTCCCTACTGTCATTTTTCAGCCATTTATACCACTACACGCCTTCTAGTACTATTATTTCATCACACCTTTCCTTGTCACATTCCTTCCTTCTGTCACACATCTTACTTTTGTCGCACATCTTCTACTATCGCACATCTTTCTTCTTTCGCACATCCTTTTCTGTCGTGATCTGTCTTCTATCGTGAACTCTCTTCTTTCGTGAATCCTCTTCTTTTATTTCTCTTATCTATTTCTTCTCATGTTCCTTTTATTTCACATCTTCCTTCCTTACTACTTCTTCTGTCTTATCCTCTTTTTTTCCTTACTTCTATCGTAGCTCCTTTTACCTTCTTGCGACTTGAATCCTTCCATACTTAGGCAGAATTCTAATTGAATTTTTCTTGTATTTCCCTAGGCCCAACACTGATTCATCCACTATGTTATTGGAGGAATACCATAAGTGAAAATACATGACATCGCTTGATGGATCATATCATATTTCCCTTCAAACTTAAGCATGTCTAAGGGGATATTATTAAGCATATGTGGCTATGCTAGATAATGTGTTATTGAGTCATTGATCATTTTAGATAAAGTAGGGAGACGCAACCTAGCCATGAAGGTATTGGTTCCACCATCATATGTTGTGTATTGTTTCCTCGAGGGAGAGAACGGGGAGTATGAGGCAGTGATATATGTCTATAATGTAAGTAAGAGGGTGTTGTGTGTCCTTCTCCTAAAGAGGGAAAAGAAAAGGCTTGATGTCCTATCAGGGTTAGAAATAAAGGTATGCATATTCCATGAGAGGATGAACTAAAAGAATTTAAATTATATCCGAGAGGAGAAAATGAATCAATCAAGGACCATCCTTTCCTAGAATATATTATCAATTTTTTTGTGGGAGTGGCCCCAACTAGAGTACGTCCCTCATGAACCACAAGGAAAGAGTGGAAAAACACCCGTCAAGAGAGGTAAAATGCCTTACAGTCTACGAGACTACCTCGGGGTGGCCTCAGGTGGTTTTTTTTCTTAATGGTGGAAGTTTTGAGTCACAAAAAATATTGACGCTAGGCATAAACACAATTGAAAAACATGAAAAAATATGGCAATTACAATAGATGCAAAATGGTGCAAAGTGAGTGATATGTGTTATGTAATTTTAATGCAAGTGATCCCACATGTAGCTTCTTTTTATTTATGATTTATGTGAAATTGTATTAAAAAATAATATAAATGTAAATTCCCTAAGTACCTAATGTCCTTCCCCTCAAAATTAATTTCTCCTTCCAAAAGAACAACCGTTGGTGGTAATGGGATACTTCCAATGATTGACTAGTGAAGGTATCCGTTCAGTTATAGTCATAGTGGGGCTATGTTCTGAAAGGGATGGAAACACTTCTTAAGAGTCAAATACACTCATAATTGTTCCCTTTTGATATCCTAACATTGGCCACTAAGATACCCGCATCCAGTGTGGATAAGTGGTTTGGCCTGTGCGATATAGTATTTTACCCACAAAATATTGAGTGACTCTTTGAGGGGAGAAGGGAATCTATACCTCAGCTTTCATGTTCTTGGGAACCACTTCTTATTATCTAGGTTTTGTTTTGACACTTGATGATAGAAATATTTGAAGGCACCCTATAATTCAACAATCTATTGTTTCATACAAAATGTATAATATTGGTGGGCATTATTTGGATGCCTATCCCAATCAATCCTAACCAAACTATAAATTTTCATGTGACCTCCTATGGAGGAATTGAGTTGGTAGATATTACAAGTGTTTATTTTAAGAGTCCAAATTCTATTAAGGTGTGTAAGAGAGGTATTTCACAATATTCCATTTTTCTAATCCATCCTAGTCAAACAAGGTGCGAGAAGGAGATCATACTCAAAGAAAGAGAGTCTTTAGGTACCTTAGTGTGTGCTAGTGGGCATACATGTGTGTAAGAATAAAATGAGATTGATTTTTTCAATGAACTTAAAAGAGATCAAAGAAAATGGATGTTTGATTTAGACTTCAACTCAAAATATACTAAATGTGCTTGCGACTAACAATTCAGATCAGTGTTGCTTATGCAATAAAAAGTGTGCAATGGAGGTATTTCACATTCTCCCCCTTTTTTTATTCACCAAGTTCACAAGGAATGTGAGGTGAAGAGAATACTTCGAGAGATTAGAGTTTTAGGTCATTTCTTGTGTGCAAAAGTGATTTACACTATCTTTCCGAAAATGTGATAAGTAAGCAAAATACATAATATCTAATAAATAATATGTAAATCTGCAGTACGTTTTTCCTCTCAACGTTGTTTCAAACCCTAAACTAGGTTCATCATCAGGAGAGTTGAATACTAGTCACAACTATGAGGCTTGTTGAAATCCTCAAAGTTGGCTACCTATGTATTTTTTTAGGGAATATCCCTTTAATTCCTAATCTTGGGATAAGTGAGCTAATTACTAAAAAAAACACAACTATTGCAAGTTATTTTAATTCTGGTTCATTAGTGAGTAATCATTAGGACTACAATATTTGTGCAAAATAGTTAAAAATCAAAATAAAATACAATAACATGGAAATTCCATATCAGACGCACTATAGTGTGGTTACAACATGACAACACATTTTTTGTCCCAACAAGCGGCCCATTTATCCCACAAAGGCAGCATGTCTGTGTACATGCTCCCTATGCCTCTATAGGTCATGTGGACACCCCTTCCCATGCACCCCATAAGAAAGATAAGCATGTGGGAAAGTTGAAATTTTGGTTAGGGGTTCACGAACCTCAAAATCTGGAAAGAAATAACAACTAAACCATGGAAATGAAAGAGTTTGCAATGATGAAAAACCTGGTGGTGACATATTTGTGAATGGTTAACCAAGTGATCCACAATATTCACTTGGAATTCGAGGGGAAAATAAGAGGTCCAAAGGTAAGAGGTAAACTAAAAATGAGTGAGTATTTTCATTTAGTAAAAGTAATCTAATCAATAAATGGTGTGGAATAATTATCTTGGGACATTCCAAATTCAAATCCATAAATTCAGTATAGACTTTGATGGTATCATGTTTATTTTCAACACGAACAAGATTGTATACTCACTCTTGTAAAGGCATGAGATAAATGAAACCAAATTTTAAGAGGATTTCAACTTTTTCTTTGATGGTAGCATATTTCTTAGGTTTCAACGATATTAATTTTTATATCATAAGTTTGACAATTTAGTACATTTTTATATCATGTTCAATGACACTAGGATCATGTTGGATGGATTTTTAGTCTATGGCCAACTACGGAGAGCTAACCCACACAAGGCACTTAACACAGCCCCCAGTGTGTTTGGTGTAGCTAGTTCTCACAGGTTATGGTCCTGCTACCATCTATGTTTGCTCTCAAAAATGAAAAACTAATTAACATATAAATAACTTTAATTGAATTCTAATGAAAACTACCTAACATATTTAACATCTACTAAATTAAAACTTGTTATTTAGTTCTAATCTACGTCTTTCTCTCTTAAGGAGAGTCTTTATTTTAGGTTTCAATACTTTTTTTCCAAAAATTGCTTAAAGGATGAAAAGTTAACTAATTGTAATATAAACAACCTATTCAACACCTACTAAATGACAAATAGAAAAATAAACTATAAACTAAAAATTTATCTAATCTAAATGGTCCTATCTTGGCCAATCTTGGCCAAGAGCAAGCTATTAGTTATGTTAACATTCTATTGACAATTTAGATTACAAAAAGTTAGATAATATAACTATCAGAAAAAACATCAAAGTCAATATCATGAATAACTTTCACTTAAGTAATAATATTTATAATTAAAGAATGATAAATAGAAAAGCATTTATCATTCTGAAACATCAAAACGTTAAAGAACAATTAACTTCTAACATTTAAATATTTGAAATTAAAAATGATTAATTACTTAATTGAATACCTATAAAAACACAAATGAATCAATAAGTAAATTAGTATACATGATATTATGCACTCATATTTAATTAATAAAATTAACTAACATGACTCATAGAATATAAACTTCAAATATCAAAACGAGTTTGAAGAATATATATATATATATATATATATATGTTTTCCAATTATATATATATATATATATATATGAGTATTCAAAAAATTGAGTTCAAAATGATATCAATTTTATGAACAAGTGCTTAACAATACCACAGATATAAAATCCCAAAAAGAACCATACAGTACAACTGATGTTTTTACTCCCAATGAAAGCAGTCTCCTAATGCATACTCGAATCTCAAAGAAGGAAACAATACAGAACTCATGGGGAAAAAAATTCCGTGGATCTTCAACAAAGCCTCCCTCCCTTTAGCAACAACATCTCCTCTTCCTTTCTATCCACGTCAAAATTACAAAAAGGAATAGGGCATAGAAGAACAAAAAAATTCCTATCCTACAATAATTACAACTAGACATCTCGTGAATTTTTAGAAAAATCAGGTTCAAACATACCCAGAAATATCTCATATCCTTCACAATTTGCAAAAATGGTCATGAGGATATGGTAAATGGGTCCATTTGTGAAGTGGGTTTTCAACTGTTTGAACTAATCCCTCATGTTTAACTCACAATCATCCACACAAAAACATGTCTTCCTACTAATGCACAAATCTGTTTTTTAAATTTTGTTATCTTCTTCAAATTTTAAACCAATTTTAATTCCGATGATCCTCTTGCAAAACAACAAACTCTTTCTATCGAATACACACATTTAAACATATATCAAATTTAAAATATAAATTTTGCAAATGATATGTAAGAAGATAGAACAATAATGCGGAAAAATAATTGAATGAAATGGTAAAAGGTTAAAGAATTTCACCATTTTCTTCAAATGGAAAATGATCAAGATTTCTAGTGCATGGAATTCCAGGTTTATTGAACTTCTGCAATCTGATTTACTTTGAATAAGTAAACTGGTGACGACGAGCACATTCATTGTAATTTCTCCTTTGAGATTATTCGGTTTGGTCACTACCACAAATCGGATCAGTTCCAATATTTGACAAAGCCATAAATTCAATCTATAATTTCATTAATGACGTGATGGACTAATGTCTTTAAAAATAAAATTTGAAATACAGTCCATGATATTTTAAAATGATATAAGAAGCACATATGTTTAAAATTTCACTTTAACCCTTACATTCTTAATCATAGAAGTGAAAAACTTTTGAAAATGCCAAAGATCTTTCATTTGTCCATAAGCCAAGTTTGATGTCAGTGATTTTAATGGAAGGATATACATTAGAGCACATGTCTCGAAAATTATCAATAAAAAACTCCCAATGTAGGAATATAATGGTTATAATGTGATTCCAGAGTGATTATGGAAGATAACCTTTATTAAAAATAACTTTGATATGAGATGAAGATAAAATAAAATCATATTAATAATTTAGAATAAAGGTGTCAATCATGTGGGATTGAGAAATTTAAGGTCATGTCAAAAGAATAAGTCAAGGAGTTTGATAGATATTTTATGCAAAATAAGAAATATTATTAATTAAATTTTTATATTGATAAGGTTCAAACATGAAATCAAAAGGCACTTTAATAGCTTTTTTTTACACCTAAATAAGAGCATGCAATCATGATTACGCAACCGTGAAGTCAATAAGCTAAATTCATCGAAATGAAACATATCATCGGGTCTTTTTATTATCAATACCAAGCCAAAGAGCAAGAAGCACAAAGAGTGATGGATCCAAGTAATTAGGTCATGGAATCACCAAATCAATCAAGCAAGATAAAAATAAATAAAAATAAAAGCAAACCAAAGGCTAAATATTTACAAAATTTACATGGGGGACCCTTTATTTTGTAACAATAAAAGGAATTTGTTTGGGGGAAACACATCAATGTGAGGAATTTCTTCATTTTCCCATGCAAAAACATCTCAAAAGTTTTTGAAAATAGGTGTATATTGCACAACTATCTTTGAAGAGCAATTGGTGCCAACATTAATGTTTTCCATGATGTTTGGTTTGGTACAGGGATAATTTTAGGGGCGAATTTTAGCCCAGTGGGCTATTTTTCCATGTTTTTCTTCCAAAAAAAATTCACCATTTTGCATTTTTTGAAGCCTTGTTTCGCCCAATTTTGATGGGGTAAACATTTTTCACCCTAAAAATCACCAAATTATTATATAAATGATATAAAATCCTTGGAAATTAAATTATTTTTTGAAAAATATCACCAATCGTTTTATTGTTGGCGTTTGAAGAATTTATAATATTCGCCAACATTTATACACTTTTTAATAAGTATGGTTCCTTAAATCATCCTTGGTTTGGTAGAGATATTTATAGGAATGGTTTTTGAAATCTTTTCCAATATAACCTTGGCATGTATATTGTCCATTAGTATGGGCATTGGTACCATTTCATGTCATCATGAAGTGTAAGGTTTTCAAGTTGTTCCTCCAATTATTCATATGTATGAAGAAATGACGAACTATGACGCATGTCATCCCATGGTCATTCAAAGATATTCATGAATTTCAAGATGTATTCAACTAATGAAAAAGTATTATCTAAGAGTTCATGAGAGATAAGAGTATTGATATCCCAAGTGGGAAAAGAGTACAGACCATATTCCTACCGTGAGGGAAGATGTTAATCCATGTCTACCAAATCCATTTCAATATCTTGGTATGAAACTTCTATGGATTATAATGGTGAGCTATTCTCCAAGGCACCACATTCTAAAAAAATTGGAATTACTATGGCATCCTTTTCCACAAATAAGCATTTTGTTGAGACCGCTTCCAATAAAGTTGAGTCATCAACTGGAATGGATTTCATAAAAACTGATAGTGGGAATTAATCCTTCCATGTTATGGTAAAAACTCGATCATCTTTTGATATGGGTATCAGTAGTAGGAGTATAAAATTTCCCTTGAGGGAAGCATCATTAAACATTCCTACCTGAATGGCTTGAACGACCTTTAAATATTCCCCAATGAAATGAACATTAAGTTGGACACCAATTTCGAGTGTGCAGTTATCTAATTGGTCGATTTTAATGATATCCCCCTGATGAGGGAACCAAATCACTCGTAACATTGAAGATAGTGCATTCAACATACCATGTATCCAAATACATCCAAATAGAAAATTGCAGTATATTAGCATTTCCACTACCTTAACTTCAACTGTAAATATTTTACCTCCCAATTAAATTGGCCAGGCCACAATAAGCCTATGAGGAGGGAAATAATGTCCACAAGTTCCATTTATTATACTATGGGATGGAACTAAGTTGGGTGATCATAATTCTTCCCAACATTTCAATGACATGACACATGTTAATGTTTGATCAAAATTGGGGTTGCTTCAACTTTAAAACTTTTATGAAACAATTTCTGCAATTTAAGAAACTTTAAATCAGATAGATAATAAACTTTATATTATCCACATAATCAAATTTATATCAACCATCTCTGATTCTTTAAAACAACCACATATTATTCTTTATATCAGCAATATATGAATCTTCAAGAATAAATCATCCACATAAAACAATCACCATAAGAGACAAGATGTATGTTAGAATATTTAGTCACTTAGGAGTTAGTTAAGATCAACTTGTGTAATATATCTGTTAGGTAAAGTGTGTTTCTTTAGTATGCATTAGTATGCATTTGTAAATATTTAATTCGGCGGTCATGATATGTTCTAGACATAGAGTGATCTAACGATTCAACTTCTCTTAGATCATACCTACCGTTGATCCATGTCTTAACGCCCGATTGGTCCATGATCTCTATTTAAAGAGCATGGAGATTCCTTGGTTGGTTGATTGATTATGAGAAGCTCATTTGTAACCTTATTTCTTTTGAATAATAAATTGCTCCAAGTAGCTATTTGGTTGGGGTCCTTGATTGTTTCCCTCTCGAGAGTTTTAACCACGTCAAAACATTGGTGTGTTGATCTGTGATCTGTTTATGTGAGTGGCTTCTCTAGGTGTTCAGTATTTTGGTAGTACCCTGTGTACCCGAACATGGTATCAGAGTGTTTATGAAGAGTCGCTTCCGATTATGATCTAGTTCTTGAACTAGTGTTGCCGAAACTTTGAAAGGGTTTCTGGTTTTGGATTTTTTATGCATTTCTGGGCTATGGGAGGTGTTCCATTGCGTCCAGAGAACCATTTCCATTAGGAAATAGTTTTTGTTTCATCGAGAACTGTTTATGTTTGCTCCAGATACACTGATTTCACCAGATTTGAAGGTATAATGTTACAGTGACGGGTTTTTTTTTAACTCTGATATTTTTATCAGTTTTATTATTAGATATTTATTGTTTTTAGTCTCGGATTGTTTCCTCCCTAGCTGTATATGATATTTTTCATGCACCTTACACGATCGTAGCGAATTAGAAACAGAAAGGGAAAGGGTTTTCTTGGTTGCGTATGCTCTTTGTCATGCACCTTGTGCGATCACGCCGAATCAGAAATAGAGAGAAAACATTTAATTTTCGGGAAAGCTAACGAGATCTAACCCTAAAGTGTGGAAAAAAAAATTCGTTTCGGTTTGTGGTGTGATTTGCAGGAAAAGAAGCAAGCACAGAGACCGAGAGAGAAGAGTTAAAAAAAACTCTTCCTCCTTCCCTTATTTTACATACCTTTTAATCTTAGCTCGCTTGGTTCAAAGTTGCTTTGTTCCTTAATAGGTCTTGAGTTCAAGTCTATATAAGTTACTTTTTTTAATAGTGCATGCAATTTCTAATTTTAAGTTACTTTATTGTAAAAGTGCATCTCACTTAAAATAAAAATAAAATAAAATAAAAAGTGAATCACTTAAGTCTTTTAGTTTATTGTCAGATTATTTAAAGTGACATTATTGTAAAAGTGAAAATCACTTATTTTACAAAAGTGATTCACTTAAAGCAACTTTCTTGTAAAGTGATCGTCAAAGGTTCATCTTGGGAAGAAGGGGGTTATTTTTTAGTTGGTCAATTTTATATCTGCAACGTCACTATAGGGGACATCTTCAACGTTTTCTTTGATCAAGCATAACTTCATCGTACAAAATCAGTTTTCAGTGCCGTTTTTTTTTTAAATCTTTATTTTTCAAGTTCTTTGCATCTAGACAGTTTGTTTCTATTTTTTAAGTCATTATTTTACAGTATGGCTTCCCCTTGTGAGATTCTACTTACAAGTTTTAACTATTTTTCATAGAAATTTTGCATGAAGGATGTTCGACGAAGTAGGAGACTTTTCATAATTACCTCAGGGAAAGAAACAAAACCCATTGATGATGATAATAAAATAAAATGGGCAACTAGATGTGATTTATCTCATGGATTGATTGGGATGTCAATCTCTACTGATTTGTGATTTCATATCTTTGGAATTGATGAACCTGATAAACATTGGGAAAAGTTGGAATCTATGTTTGGTAAACACAATGAAATTCGAGGTCATCAACTTGAGAATGAATTGATTTCTTTAAATCCGAGTGATTTTTCATGCATTCAAGATTATTTATCTAAGTAAAAAACTCTTAGACTCTTATGTGAAGAATGCAAGATTAAGAGAGAAGACAAACAATGCATTTATCATATTCTTTCCAAACTTGGACTTGCATATTCTGTTTTTGTATCTATATTTAACTCCATGAAATAATCATTGATTGCAGCTAGCTATGAGGAGCCTACTCTTCAATCCTTTTGTGATTCCTTAACTAGAGAGAAATATAAGCTCATTCATCATGGAATAATTAACAATGCAGACACATCTGGGAAATCCTTATTGTCCCAACAGAAAGAAAAGTCCAAGCCTACCAAGAAACAAAATTTTCACAATAATAAGCCAAACAAGGGTCCCAAACCCTCTCATTCAGCTCCTTCTTTAAAAAATTACAAAGGATCCAAGACAAAAGGAAAGAAGACTAAGCGTCATTGAAACTATTGCGGGAAACATAATGATGATGAATCTAAGTGTTTCAAGAAGATGGCGACCTTGGACGCAGCAATGAAGAAGCACCACATTAGCCTAGATTCATCTTTAGAAACTACCTCTCATGGACATGCACTTCATGCTTTTGGTTATTCTTATACTACATCTTCTTCTTCTACTCAAAATGAATGTCTCATTAATTATGGAGCATCTTATCATATGGCTAAGGATCAAACCATCTTTTCTACTATGCATTAATGTAACACCTAACAAATATTTGTTGGTGATGATAGATATCTAAGTGTTGTAGGATATGGAACAATTCGAGTAGAAAATGTCATTTTGTCATTTTAGTGATGTACTATGTGTTCCAAGAATTTCCTGCAATTTGTTGTCAGTCTATCAAATCACTCATTCTGGTGAAGGTAAAATTGTAACATTTACACCTAACCAAGTTGTAATCAAGGATTTTAAATATCTTCAACGTGTCCTAGCTACTAGAATTGTTTATGATATTACCAGGCTGTACAAATTTAACAACTTTGGGTCATCACTTTTTCCTTCAGTTTTTGTTGCTCATAGTGATAACTTGAGAAAAATTTGGCATGAGTGATTTGGTCACTTAAATTATCACTCCTTGCAACAACTATTTAAAGATAATATGATGAAAGGTCTTTTGATGGTATCTTGCAGAGATGGTGTTTGTTCCAGTTGTGTACTCGAAAAACATCATCAAGAAAATTTTTCCAAATGTGCCTCTTGGCACGCGTCGGTTCCCTTGGAGCTTGTGCATAGTGACTTGTGTGGTCCTCTTCCATCTGCTTCATTTTCTCATTTCAAATATTTCTTAACTTTCACTGGTGATTACTCTAGACGTACTTGGGTTTATTTCCTGAAACTTAAGAGCGAAGTAATTAACATGTTCTTGGCCTACAAGGCCCTTGTTGAAAAATAATCTTGTCATCAAATCATTAAGTTGAGATATGACAATGGAGGAGAATATGTTAATAAAAATTTCACTACTTTCTACATTGAACAAGGAATCCAACAACAACACATTGTTCCATATACACCACAACAAAATGGTGTAGCCGAATGGAAGAACCACACTTTAAAAGAAATGGATAATTGTATGATTCAATCTAAGGGACTTAATCTTCAATTTTGGGTTGAGGCCATAAATTGTGCAAATTACATAGTTAATCACACCCTCACTAAAGATTTACAAGGTTTAACACCAGAATAAGCATGGAATAAAATTAAACCAGATGTAAGTCACTTTCATGTGTTTGGTAGTGAAGCATGGGCTCACATTCCAGATAAAAAACGAAAAGCATTGTAGCCTAAAAGTGAAAAGTGCATATTTTTTGGATATTATAAAGACGTAAAAGGTTATAGACTTATTCAACCACATTCAAATGATGTAATCATTAGAAAAGATGTTAAATTTGAAGAAAATTGTAACTCCCCATGTTTTGACTTAGGCATGTTTATCAATAAGACTTATTACAGTGTAGTTTCTTATTATGTGTGGACTCAACTATACTCGGTGAACTATATTTTGGAATGTTAGACCTAATTACATACTAATTATTATGTCATGATGTTGATGCTCTGATTACAATGTTATGATGTTACCATGCTTATGTCGATGCTCTGATTACGATGTTATGATGTTATCATGCTTATGTTGATGCTTTGATTATGATGTTATGATGATTAACATGCTTATGGAAATGTTGTGATTATGATGTTATGATGTTATTACGCTTATGTGATTACTATGTTGTGGTCACCAGGAGATTTCTTTGTTTCTTAAATGTATGTTTGATTGTCGTTCTTGATATGATGGGATATGTATGATGTGGTACATGGATACCCACTCATGATTGATTTAATGATTATATGCATTGAGAGGAAATCATGTTGATGATATGGACCGACTACTGACTTAATAATGTTATGAATCTATGTTTGCAAAGTGCTAACCCGCAGGGTACAGAGGATATGCAATGGTTGGGTGCGTGTTGTGAAGTGTGGTGTAGTACCTAATTTGGAAAAATCCTATTTACCAAATTGATGATATGATGACACATTTCGATAATCTTGAGAGCAACAGAGTATGAACTGATAGGGTATAGACCCAATATCTTGAGGGGGTTGGATGTATTTCCCACCCTATGTTACGATGATACCTGAGGTCGTGGGAGGGCTATGCTGGAACACACTCCCCAAGTTGTTGTGATGACGATGGTCAGATGCCTGCTAGGAGAGGCTTGGTCTGCTATTCAGCCGAGGCTACCTCTCTCAAGTTCTTATGTGGCCAGGTCGGTGAAGTCGACATCCACTTATATACTAGCAGAGGAAGGATAGGGAGGATGTGGATGCAGGATAGGATGGGAGGACATGTTAGTTAGTATTGTTTGGGGTTGAGGGTTTATGACAACAAGCCAATAGTAGTAAGTATATTTCCCTTGATAATAATTGATTGATTAGATATTGTTATCTAAGATATAGTGATATTATAACTTGATTGCTTAATTATTAATGATTAATGATGTTGACATGATTATGTTGGACGTATGTTGATTTGGTTATATCTGTGTGATCGCCGTGTCTTGTATGTGTGATTGTGATTGTTTTGTTTACACAAATGATTATTATGTTTTCAGTTAGTATATATATATGCATAGGCGAGATGATTTTTTCTTATAGTACATATGTGACCTGTGTGTATGATGGCCACACACACACACACCTTGTATGTGTATGCTAGTATTGATGTGATAAATACTCAACATGTTAAATGACTGTAATGTTGTTCTCAATAAGACTCAATTGTGCATTAATCAAATTTAAATAATAATCGTTTAATCATGTATATATGAATAAATCCTCAATTGGTTTATTTGTTAGTTACGTATAGGTGATACATTAGGAAGAAATTGTTTGTTGTCAAGATAAAATTGTCATAATATAATCATTATATTTAGCATAATTATTGTTTTATGTATATAGATAGTGTTGATCTATTAGTATGCTCATCATTCTAATTGAACAGTCAGAACTATATGTTTAGAAGTGATGGAAGCTGTAATTATAACAATTAGAGTTGTATTTATTATTTTTATTATTATTATTATTATTATTATTATTGCCAAATAAACATAAGTTTCATTATTTCTTTAAAATAAGTTATTTATTTAGATTTTTTAGAATATTATTAAAATTGGTTGGTTTATTAAATGCTATTATATTCTATTAATTGATTATAGATTATTTGAATTGATTGGTTGGTTTAACATTATTATATTCTACTTATTCATTAATTAATGTTAAATCAAAACATTATTTGTTGAAATTGGGTTGATTGAATAATAAATACGCAAGAATTCTCATCATTATATAAGTCAAGCTTTTTATTATTATTATGTTATCCTAAAACATTTAAAGAAGAAGTGGTGGGTAAATTTTATGATATTTAAACTTGTCTCGTAAATGAATAAGACAAGTCATGATTATCTTACATTAAAATTATTTGAAATAAATAATAGAAATTCAAATAAAAAATAGAAAAATTTAAATGAGTAGCTAACTATTTCACTACCCAAGAGAATGGGAAATCCTAGAACTAATATTATAATTATTTTATTCTTGATAAGTGTGATTGTATTAATTGTTTAGAATACCG
>LPNX010039134.1:325233-364004 GCA_001517045.1 Pseudotsuga menziesii | reverse complement strand
GGGGGGGGGGGGGGGGGGGGGGTTGTTTGTTTGTTTTCTCTTTTGGGGAGAGGATAGGACATAGAATGGTTGAAGGAAAAAGGAGGAATATCAAGGAGGGGGTGAACTAGATGATTGGATGAGGTGGGAAATGGAGAGGAAGAGCCAGTAAAGTCTATAATTGAGTGAAGGATGTTTTATTGAGTGAAGAAGGGATCAAAGGATTCTGAATAAAGGAAGTTGCTCTCTAGATTATCAGATTGTGGGATCGGGGACTAGGAAACCCGTTGGTTTCCTATGGATAGCAGGATAAGATGGTTGGCAAGGTGGTTTGTTAGTTTTGTCAATATGGCTTCGTCAAAAGGAACTACGTACTGACAGAGGTGCAAAGGATGAAGCTACATAAGAAGGATACTAGAGATACGTAATTATCTATGATCATATCCCTTATATAAACCAGGTATTCTATTGGTTTAAGTTTGATATTTATTCATTTTTATTTTGTATAAGTTATATGTCTAAAAGATTGTAAACTGTATGAAAATGAAAATGCTAAAATTTGTATCTCTATTTAAAATATTTACTTATAGAATTAGAAAAAGTATTATGGGGGGACTAAGAAGAAAAAACATGAATAGAAAGCTAATTGTATGCAAATAAACTAAATTGTTTATTTTTTTATTTTTATTAAATGATCTCTAAGTGACCTATATTACGTCTTAGTGAGTAAACAAAAAAATTGTGATTTAGTGCCCTTGAAGAAAGAAGGGCACTACAAAAATCTCTTGGCTTGCAAGCCTAACTCGGCGGTTGTATCATCTTTGTCATGTGAGCCTGATTCAATGATTGTGCCTTCTTCTACTTCCAACTTCCTTGACAAATTTCCAACTCCAGTTTCTGATGATGACAATGAGGATGAAAATCCACCTCCTCTTGCTCATATTTCTCCCATTGCACCAGCACCATTGCTTCCTCGATGGGTTCATTCAACATGTGAAGTAGCTGGTGATCTTGCCATTGATCCTACAGATCAACATCGAACACGTTCTCATTTTCAGTGAGCCTATTCTCTTTTGGCTCAAATTTTCAAGAATCGTGATCCAGAAACTTTTGCAGAAGATTCAGGAAATCCAGATTGGGATGCAGTTATGGATGAAGAATATCGTTCCTTAATGACGAACGATACTTGGGATCTTGTACCTCTTCCAAAAGGAACAAAAATTATCTAATGTAAATGGGTCTATAAAACNTTGAAAGACTTAAGGCAAGGTTAGTTGCCAAAGGTTTTTCCCAAGTTGAAGGGATTGACTACAATGAAACCTTTGCTCCTATCACAAAAATGAACTCCATCTGCCTTGTTCTTTCCCTTGTAGCCTTACATAACTAGGAATTCCATCAAATGGATGTCAATTCTTCATTCTTACATGGTGATTTACAGGAGGAAATTTACATGGAAAAACCTCTTGGATATGTTCAAAATAACTCTAGCCTTGTCTGTCCCCTTAAGAAATCCTTATATGGCCTTAAGCAAGCTCCAAGAGCTTGGCATGCCAAAATGGATAGCTTTCTCCTTGGTGCTGGTTTTTCTAGATACCATTCTGACCCCAATTTCTATACCAAGAAAGCAGGAAACCATCTCATCATACTTGTTCTTTATGTTGATGATATTATCCTTACTAGTAGTGACCCTAAGATTTTAACCCATGTGAAATCTAGTCTTAAGCAAAATTTTGAAATTTCAGACTTAGGACATTTGCATTATTTTCTTGGTCTCCAAGTCTTGCAAACCAAAGAAGTAATATTTATTTCACAGACTAAGTATGCTTGTGACCTTCTTCACCACTTTCACATGGAATATTGTAAACCAATCCCTTCTCCCTTCCAGTCTAGAGTCAAAATTTCTTCCACTTGTACTTCCCCTCAAGTAGATGCCACATTGTATCATCAGCTTGTTGGTAGTATCTTATACTTGACTCATTCCCATCCTGACCTTTCCTTTGTCATTGGTCATGTTTCCCATTATATGCAAACACCTCATGAAAGTCACTGGAAAGCAAAAAAAATAATACTTCTATATATTCGAGGTACAATTCAGTTTGGGATTCATTATAGTACATGGGGGACACCTTTGTTGGTTGGTTTCACTGATTCAAATTGGGCCGACAATTCTGATGGTCGAAAGTTTACTGCAGGTTATGTTTTCAGTCTGGGATCTGGACCTGTCACTTGGGCTTGTAAGAAACAACAAGCTCTTGATCTTTCTTTAGCAGAAGAAGATTATCAAGCCACAGTTAATGCTAGTTAGGAAGATTTATGGCTTCGATAGATCCTATCAGATTTTATATTTGAGAAGCAATAGCCTACTCCACTTTGGTGCGACAATCAAAGTGCCATCAAGCTTCCCAAAGATCCATTTCTACATCAACGCAGCAAACACATTGAGCTACATATGCACTTCATCATAAATCTTATTCATGATCATGCTCTTGAAGTGCTCTATTGCCCTACAAATGATCAAGTTGCAGACATATTCACCAAGTATCTTATAGAAGCAAAGTTTTCTAAAATTCGATCTATGTTAGGAGTTCAGGAATTTGTCATTAAGGGGGGATAGGCTCTAATGCCTCCTTCATTCTCCTAATAGTGTCACTTTTTAAAATCCTTCAATCTTATCCCAAGTTGTTCTTAAGGGGGGATGTTAGGATATTTACACACTTAAGAGTTAGTTAATATCAACTTGTGTAATATATCTGTTAGGTAAAGTGTGTTTCTTTAGTATGCAACAGTATGCATTTGTAAATATTTAATCTGACGATCACGATATGTTCTAGACATAGAGTGATCTGACGGTTCAACTTTTCTTAGATCATACGTACCATTGATCCATGGATTAATAGTCGATTGGTCCATGATCTCTTTTTAAAGATCATGGAGGGTCCTTGGTTAGTTGATAGATTATGAGAAACTCATTTGTAACTTTCTTTCTTTTGCATAATAAATTGCTCAAAGTAGCTATTTGGCTGGGGTCGTGGACTGTTTCACTCTCAAGGGTTTTAACCATGTCAAAACATCGATGTGTTGATCTGTGATCTATTTGTGTGAGTGGCTGCTCTAGTTGTTCAGTATTTTGGGAGTTCCCTATGTACTTGAACAATGTATCCTGGAAAAACCCTACAAACGTGAAGGATGAAAAAACCAACAATTATTTGAGTATGATAGAGAGATTTTTAGAGAATGATTTACAACACAGTAACATATTTCCCCATAATAAATGTCACCACAACAACAAAGAAGAGATATCCAAAGAAACCCTACAAAAATAATTGAATGCTGACTGTTTTGAACTTTTCGTATGCCTCACATATTAATAATAAGCCAAAAAAAATTAGCATTTAGAAGTGAGTGAATTTGAGGCTCAATAAACACACCAAGATCATACATGGAACATTCATTGAGAGTAGCGTGCACTAGAAATCCTCTCATGCAGACATTAGAGCCCTCCTAAACTGCAACTCCTAACTGACATTTTATATTCTCTTACATGCACAAGATATGTTCCCTCCTTTATTTAGCTTTAACTAGATGCTAACTGACATGAATTGAATGTGAGATATCTAACTAAATATGACATGAACTGAACTGAATTGAATTCAACTGGACTAGAGTGAACTGAAATGAACTAAATGTTAATTGATTGAATTGACTGTGAATTGATTGAATTGATTGTGAACTAAATGAATTGAACTCAATATTCAATTGAATGCATGACCATAAATTTAGGAGACTAACTGAAAGTATCTAGTACTTCACAATCAATGGCACCCATGCACAAACACTTTTCATTAATCAAGGAGGTGTTCCTTCTTTAACTGATACATTATTTATTTACAACTTAGGATTAGGTGAGCCCTTCATAATCTGAGTTCACTTGAGGCATACATGTGCAATTCGAATGCATTCTCTTTCTCTATGATTTATCTCATTATCATTAATTAAATACAACATGGTCCATATGTGTATTAATTAGTTCACAGTCTAATCATATCATACTCGGAATAATTGTTTTATACTAATGATCATATGTATTACCCCGGGTCATCTAGTCACATGCTAAAGTAATTCACTCTAGGGTTAGATAACCCTAAAGGATAATTTATAGCACCTAATGACCATGACTAGAAATACATCACAGTATATCCTTGTGACTTGATACAACACAAGACTATCTCCGGTTAAGGAGATCCATCTCATAGGGTACCATCTATGAGAATCATTTGACTTGATGCAACACATGTTCAGAATTGATACAATACAAGTCTATATGCTTGACACAACACAAAATCATAGTACAAGCATCCCACCTAAATATATGAAAAAATATATAGGACTTGACACAACATAATGTACTAAATTGATACTAGACAAGTCCTTAAACTTGATACAACACAAGTTTCTAACTTGATACAACACAAGTCCCTTACTTGATACCACACAAGTTTCTTACTTGATACAACACAAGTTTCTTACTTGATACCACACATGTATGGTGAGTGAGTCTTGATGTTGTAAATTTAACACTCCCTCTCAACGAGGGAGACATTCTCTTCTTTACCAGGAATTTCCTACCATACCAAGATTATCTCGGGAGTATCTCAACTTTGTCACTAACAATGGATTTTCTACAAATTTGCAATTTGCTCATAAGTAGCTATGTACTGGAATATTTTTTTTATAGGACCATGAATTCAATGAATTAAAACTTCATTTCAATGTTTTATAGCATAAAACATATAGGTTTTCTCAGAAATATGTACTATTAACACCTAATAATTGTAGGCTCTAGTCTTCCACCCTAGCAGCTATCCTCCTAAGCTACACTACTCCTAAACATGTAATACTAACAGAACTATACATAGCTTGTCTTAGTCTAAAACAATAGCTAGATAGAACAATAGGTCTACAATGTATAAAATACAATAAAGAGCCTATTTTGATGTACCTCAAAAGGTACTTAAACATATGCTTATCCACAAGCATAAAAATACAACAGGTCTGCTAGGTACTGTAAGAGACTAGTCAACTACTTACACATAGTAGCACCATCTGTATCTAATCCAAAATATAATTTCTCTAAAATGGAAACCATGGATTTTAAATCCATCATATACAACATCATTACAACAAATGTGTAATATCATGCAAAAATAAAGTCTCATCTTTTGTTTCAATCTTAAACATTTGTTGACTTCAAGAATCTTCTTCTATCTAGAGAAGTTCTTTGTGATATTTCCATTCTCTCTGATTTTATTCAAGGCCTGATCAATTTCTCAATGATGATTTATTTTATACTACATCACCCTTACTACCTCTCCAATAGCTTTAATTGTTCTTTCCAAGTCCAGACTATAACTCTTCTTAAGTATCAATAGTCTATGAGAATTTGACCATGTCTCTGATCATATGGATTCTCTCCAAAAGGTATCACAGCCCCTAGATTCCTAATTCATGGACCATGACTAATTGGTGGGGACTTTATTTTATACCTCCTATGAAGACGCATCAATACTCCCTCTTCAAGTAGAGGAATTTTTTTGTACTATACCAAGATTGTCCTAGACATAGGATTAGTAAGAATTATGGAAATGTTGTTCATCTGTGGATATGTAACATGTATCAGATATAACTGAATCATAAGGTTTTGCTCATTTTCAGCATTCTTTTTCTAGAGCAACAGATGTGATATTTCCTCGATCACTATACTAGTCATATTTCATATATCTTTGAATCTTTATTCCATTGATTGAGACATATCTAAGTTTATATACACTGGTACCAATTAGGTACCACAACACATGCTTTGTTGTACATGTCTACGTATAGACTTTAAAGCATATAATCGATCATGAGAGCTGTGACTAAATTAGATACATTTCAACTTACTTTTTAGATATTCCAAATATTATTTAAACTTCATATTTATCTTCGTATAGGTGGCCATGGAATTTCATTCCATCATCCTGAAATTCTTCAGGATCTCTAATGCACATTTTCCTTTAACCGAGGAAAATATTATCAGGTGACTGCCACACCTCTAATATCAAGAATCATAAAAATATTATTGAATACTGTTATGACATTCCTTATGAATTATGAGAATAATGTAGGTCTCATTTTTACATAAGGTGCATCAATTAGTTACAATGGTTCTTTAGAAGTTAGAAAACCTAGGTTCTCCCTCTCACCATCTGGATGTGTGAATCATACTTTGGGTCCTCCATCACAGAGAATCATGATCATATATGTATAAAAATCTTCTTTGACACATGAATGTAAATAATATAGTATATCTTTAGGATTATTCACATCTCTCATAATAGTATCAAGCCATCTATTATGTCTTCTTCCCAAGAGGTATATGAACCTCCCAAACTGTTCTTTTTCAGCATCAGCCATCAGATTGACTCCAAATTCATGTATTTATTTACTTGCAGGTCAAGGAATATGAATTTTCCCTAAAATAAAAATTATTCTCATGATTAATAACTTTTCATAATTGAGAAATATAATCACATGACAGTTTTCAACATACTAGCAATGGTTCACGTAGTTATGTACATGGACTAAATCAATGTTTCGACATAACCTCTTTCATATGCCATGCGATGTTTTACATCCATATATCAGTCCAAAATTCATATTTATGAAATAAATATGCAACCCCATATCATATCTCATGAGGAAAACATGTATCCCTCTATCTGATATATTATGGATAATCATGTAATCCTATGTTCACAACTTATGAAGAGAGCATGCATCCCTATATCACATGTCTTATGAAGGAAGTTTTCATTCTTATATCAGAAATATATAATTATATATCATATCAAAAAATATGGACTCATGAGATCGATAACATGCCAATAAAGATAGAAAAACATTGTATATGCTCAACACAATTCCAAGTCCGGGAATACAGATCTATATGATAGTCATAAAAAAAATAGATCTTATTTATAACAACATATAAAAATCAAAATATAAATGACTTATCTTTATTGTTTTGTGCGGGATCCCTCTTTATCTTTGCACCCATTTGGAGATAGTTGGAGTCCTTCTTATTAGAATAATTGTGCCATTAGATCTTCATAGCAATGAATGCAAATAGATTCTTAATTATTTTACAGTGAAAGGGAATGAATAATACACACTGAACAAATAAAATCTCATAGGAAATAGGTAAGTATTACTCAAATAATTACAGTATAAACTTCATTACATCCCAGCAATATACAATGGTAATACATAAAGGAGAATTTGAATCATGAAAGATGAATTCGAATCTACGAACTCAATCTGACTACATGGATAACTAGAAGTGTCTAAATGACTATTGGAGTTCAACTAGATAACTCCATATGTCTAATTGTGTCTCTCAATCAGTTACAATCAATCAAACCATTCTAACTGTAGTGGTAGGTTAGAAGTAGGTGAGAACTGGTGCCTTTTCACATGCATACATGCATAACTGGTGCTAACTAGACTGGAGGATATCTTAATGAATGTAACTATAGCATAACTAATCTTAACTAGTTACTAACTACCAACAAATAAAGGAGGTTGGTTTCAGCACTCCTAGTGGCTCCTAAAATGTAGGGATTGGTCGAGGAGGCGCCTAAACTGATGCATGCAAGTGCAATCAATTTTAGGTAGCCTCTATCGGTGTTTCCTACACTCTAGTGATTTTTACATGTGGCCCCATTAGGCTAAGTAGACCCAATGGTACTGGTGGACCCAATAATAACTAAATGACTCCTAAGTTAATAAAATATTATCTAATAAAAATTTCATACAAGGGAGGATTATAAATCCTAACACACCCCCTGAATCCTAACTTAGACAACTGTGAACCCTGAAAACAAGGCAAAAATTCACCCATATACAATCTAAAATATTAAAAGTGTTTCTTAATAAACCAAGGAAATAGGGGAAACCCTCATGGGAAAAACCTCCCCTCAAAATAAGCAGGGAACAGGAAAATACAACCTATTTTTAGAAGAAAATATGTTTTCTCCTTAGAAGATAACTGGCAGAAACTCTTCTACAAATTTGCATCTCTATGCAGCAGTATGCTTCTTCTGTGTAGAAGCATTTTGAAGTTGTGCATGTGAACCTCTCCAAACTACTGGCTATTTCTGAAGGAATTTTCCTTTTTGGAAGAAGAAGAATATGCTCAACTAAATCAGAAATATAAACAAACTGGACCCATGTAGAGCAGCTGAAATCAACTGATAAGAGAGAAAAAAAAATTTATAATTTGAACCATGTGAAGAACACCCAAAAAACTAATATATTGCATCCTTGAACATCGAACCATGTGAGGTAAAATCAGCCCCAAGTGTTAGGAGCAAGTGTCCAGGCGAATGCAGAATGCGGAGAGAGAATGCTTGAGCTCCGTAATCTTATATAACTTCATAAATAACAAATGATTCAAAAAATATAATATCACCAAATTCATAAGAGGAAACTAACATCGAATCCCCAGCAGCAAATTTGAAGGAGACTTTTGGTACTTGATTTATCACACCAAAATTGATGAGACCAGCTATAAGCATGATTGAAGGCTCTTGGAACTTTGAACCAAATAATATCATATAAGATCCAAATAAGATCATAAAATATTCAAATAATTTCATATCATATCCGAGAGTGTGTATCGATATCAAATCCCTGGCAACAGTTTTGAATGAGACTTGATGTACTTGATTTTTCACACCAAAATTGATGAGAGCAACTTCAAGCATTACTGAAATATCTTGAAACTTAAATTATGAACCAAATAATTTCAGGTCAGCTACAAATAATATCATATCATAGCCAAATAGGCTCATATAATGTCCAAGAGTGTGCTCCACCGAGATGGTAGATCCACAATTTTCTCCTTCTTCAAAATTCTGAAAATTGGTGCATGCAATCATGTAGGAGTTTACTGGAAGCTCTAGATTAGTGAGAGTGAATGGATCACTCCTAAAATATGAAATTATTTCCAAAATATCCATGGTATTACTTTTCTACACACCAACAACATCATTAGATAAATTCCCCTCCATAATCTGAAATGATCACTGGTAAACTATGCACATAATTTGAAATAGAAGAATCACTGGAGAATTTTTGCATAGAATGGAAGGAGAGTTTTTCTTCAATAATAGAGATTCAAATGTCTTCTTATGGATCATATTTATGATAATATGAGATATGAGATATCATATATCTCATAAACTTCCGTAGAAGTAGGAGAAGGAGTCACCCCAAGGAGACTTTCTTCAATTCGAATTGACTATGAGGAAGATTCAGCTTCTTCTTCATCTTCAAGAATTTTCTTTATTGTAGAAGAAGGAATGAATTCATCATGATGGATTTTAAATGAACCTCTCTAAATAGCTGGGATTGGGGGATCATGTCCCATATGAGTGCTAGGTCCTCCTAATAGAGTGAAATTGGTGAAAGGGTCCCTAGAAGCAACCATCTGGTTGGATGCTCCAGAAACTATCAAGTAAGCCTTCGAAGAAGTGAGGATTTCCTTCAAGGAATGGAATATCTCATGTTATTCAGTATTATCTCCATCATCAAACATTGCTGCACCTTGTGGAAGGGAAATATTGTTTTGTAAACATATATATTTCAATTGGTCGAGGGTCTTCTTCATGCAAGAGTCTTCTGGATGAAAACCCCTCATACAATAGGGACACGTCTTCTTTTCAAACTTTTTATTTTTATTTTTCTTAGAGTCAAAAGCTCCTTCAGAATTCTTCTAATTCTCTTTATGCTTCAAATCAGATGCTTTAGGCTCTTTCCCCTTAGGTCTCCCTTTAGCTTTCACTTTGGTAGAGTCTATCACTAGGAGAGCTTGGTTTTTGGAATTCTGGATTACTCCCATCTGGACCAACTTCTGTTGCTCCTATATTAAGGACTTGGAAAAGGAATCACATGATTGCATATTCTAATTGGGAATGGAATCTCTTCCATAATGGAATATAGAGACAAATACAAAATACTCAGTACCTAGTTTGTTGAGTATGGAGAGAACATGTTGTTGCTTCTTTATTTCTATCCTGTACTATCTGCATTGAAGTACAAGATACTTGAATTTTGTAAAGAATTTATGTATGGTCTCGAAACTGATGGGATGTAAGGATATCAACATGTTCTCCAAAATGTGTCCCCGAAGCACCTTGTCTTGTTTTTCAAACAAGACTTCAAGCTTCTCCTGATATTCTTTGGGAGTCCTCAAACCTTCAAGGTGAAAGAGGAGGTCTATGGATATGTGAGTACATAGATAACCAAAATATTCATCTAAGCGGTTCATAAACTTGTTTTTCTTAGCTAGATGATGGGGCTCAGCCTCTGTTCCAAGTATTATCCTGAAGAATCCCTTGTTGTGCAAGGAAACTTTCATATCTTCCCTCCAATCAACATAATTGAAGGGTGTTAGGATCCAAGGTGTGGAAGGTTGAGAATCCATTATTCTCCTCTTGATCATACAATATCTTCAATCAAGCTACGTAGCACCTACGGAAATTTACTACAAAACCAAAACCATTCACACTATGTTAGAATCAAGACTTCCCTCTCGACATGTACACTTTTTTAGGTTCCATCATGCCTGCAATGCCACTCTAAATAAATTCATAGGAAGTAAGGCACTCTTTGCAAGACTTATGTGGAAACTCGACTACTTCTAGTGTACAATGGAGAGTAGACATAACTGAAGCTTGCATGAGATGGCTCTGGTACCATATTAGAATTATTGTGTTGTTATATATTCAGAGCAATGAGTGCAATCAAATTCTTAATTATTATGCAATGAAAAAGTAACAAATAATACACACTGAAGAAATAAAATCTCACAGGAGAAAGATAAGTATTGCTTAGATAATTACAGTATAAACTTCATTACATCCCAGCAGTATACAATGGTAATACATAAAGGATAATTCGAATCATGAGAGATGAATTCGAATATACCAACTCAATGTGACTGCATGGCTGACTAGAAGTGTCTAAATCACTATCGGAGTTCAACTTCCTAACTCCAGATGTCTAATCCAGTCTCTCAATCAGTTATAATCAATCAAACTAGTCTAACTATAGTGGTAGGTAAGAAGTAGGTGAGAATTGGCACCTTCCCACATGCAGCCATGCATAAATGGCACTAACTAAACTAAAGGATATATAACTAAATGTAACTAAAGCATAACTAAGCTTAACTAGTTACCAACTGCCAACAACTTAAAGAGGTTGGTGTCGGCACTCCCAGTGGCTCTTAAAATGTATGGATTGGTCTAGGAGGCACCTAAACTGATGCATGAAAGTGTAGTCATTTCCAATTATCCTCTATCATTTTTTCCCACACTCTAGTGACTAGTACATGTGGCCCCATTAGGCCAAGTGGGCCCAATAATAACTAAATGACTCCTAAGATAGGAAAACATAATCTAATAGACAGTTCATAAAAGGGAGAATTATAAATACTAACACTTCTTTATTCCTTGCAACTTTAAACATGACAAAAAATTACTGCAAGTATTATATAGCGAGTCTCTACATTGGGAATAAAAATATCCTGCAACCAAGAGTGAATTCGCTTCTCCATTAAAGGAAACATTCCTTTCAATCATCCTCTTCCTCATATGATTTATTTTGATAAGGTTCACCTCCTTCTACAACGGTGGATGCATTAAGACTTCCTTATTTCTTATTTATTGCATAACAGCCTGTCACAAGGTGGCCCTTATTTCCACAATAGAATCATTCATCCTTTGATTTATCAAAGTCCTTGAACGTTTTCTTTCCATGAAAGAATTTCTTTGGAGATAATGACTTCCTCCTTTTCTTCATTCTTTCCGAGAGGGTGATATTCTTATCTTTAGTGTACACACCCTTGGTTTTGATTCTCCCTTATTATTGAATGCAATAATTCCATAATATCTCGAAGTTGGGTTTCTCTTATCTCCCATTTACTGTAACTAAAAAATTCTCACATGAGGAAGGGAGTCTATCAATGGCGGTTTGAAGTAGGTCATCCTCATCGAAAACCACACCGATGCTTACAAGATGATATTTAACTTGTGAAATCTTTGTGAAGAATGATTCTACGGTCTCATCCTTCTCAATATTTAGGTTACACAACTTTTTCTTCAAATCCTTTTTTTGAGTGGGAGCCTTCTTCTCATCAAGTTCATTAGTGTTTCACAACACTCCTTTGTCATCTTCAATAGTGTGATCAATGACATGATATTGTTCTTCACGAATTCATATATAACCCTCTTTACCTTTTCTTGATTGTTCTTGTAATTTATTCTTGTTGAATTCATGGTAGGATCCTCTACCACAGAATTCATGAATAAATCAAAGTCATGCTCGTCGAGAAGACTCAACAATATTTCCTTCCATGTGTTGAAATTCAAAGTACCTTCAAGGTGGTCTTCTAGTCGAATGGAGATCGATGTCATGGATGCAATATTTTTCTGAAGACTTCAATATCTATGGAGGATTATCTTTCTACATAAAACTAAGATATTTCACACCCTATGCGTTGATACCATGTTATTATTTGAGCAAAATTGGATCTACTTGAACTTTAAAACTTTTATGAAACAATTTCAACACTTTAAGAAACTTTAAATCAACCACATAAGAAACTTGATATCAGCCACATAATCAAATTTATATCATCCATCTATGAGTCTTTAAATCAGCCACATAAAGGAATCACCATAAGAGATAAGATGTACCCTAGGAAAACCCTCCAAACATGGAGGATGAAAATACCAGCAATTACTTGAGTATGATAGATAGATTTGCAGAGAATGATTTACAACATGTCAACAGAATGCTCGATAAGAAATGTCACCACAACAATAAAGAAGAGAGATCCAAATAAACCTCGCAAAAACAACTGAATGCAAACCGTTTTGAACTTTCCATATGCCTTGCAAATTAATAACAAGCCAAAACAACCTAGAATGCAAAAGGGGGTGAATTGGAGGCTCAGTAAACACAGTAAGATTGTACATGGAACATTCACTGGGATTACCATGCACTAGAACTCCTCTAATGCAGAAATTATCACCCTCCTAAACTCTAGTTCCTAACTGACACTTCATATTCTCTTGCATGCACAAGATATATTCCCTCCTTATTTATTTAGATTTATCTAGATGATAAATTACATAAAATGAATGTGACCTATCTGAACTGAATGTGAAGTGAACTGAGCTGAACTAAAATGAAGTGAGATTAACTGAACTAAACTGGACTGGACTAAACTGAACCAAAGTGGACTGAATTGAGCTAAATTGAAATGAACTGAACTAAACCAAACTAAAATAAATTGAAATAAACTAAACTGAACTAAACTGAATTCAACTAATTGTGAACTAACTGAACTAAACTCAATATTCAACTGAATGCATTACCATAAATTTAAGATAATAATTGAATGTAAGTTTGGTACTTCACATCAGTGTCACTAATGCACAAACACTTTTCTTGAATCAAGGAGATGTTCCTTCTTTAACTGACACATTCTTTATTTACAACTTAGGATTAACTGGAGGACTTGATAATTAGAGTTTACTTGAGGAATATAAGTGTGATTCAAATTCATTCTCTTTCTCTATGTGTTATCTTGTTATCATTAATTAAATATTTCATGGTCGATATGTGTATTAACTAATTCATCGTCTTATCATATCATACTTAGAAGAATTTTTCCATACTAAATATCATATGTATTACCTCAGGTCATATAGTCATATGCTAAATTACTTCACTCTAGGGGTAGATAATCCTTAAAGGAGACTTTATAACACCTAGTGACCATGACTAGCAATACATCACATAGTATACATCATGACTTGATACAACACAAGTCTACAGTCTTGATACAACACAATACCATCTCCAATTAGGGAGATCAATATGATAGGGTGTCATCTATGAGAATCATTTGAATTTATACAACACAAGTTCAGACTTGATACAACACAAGTCTAAAGTCTTGATACAACACTAGACCAGCCTTGATACAACACAAGACTCCAATATTGATACAACACAAGATCATAGTACAAGCATCCCACCTCAATACATGAGGACATAGATAAGACTTGATACAACACAATGTCCTGACTTGATACTACACAAGTCCTTAAACTTGATACTACACAAGTTTGTGACTTGATACCAAACAAGTCTGGAGAATGACTCCTGATGTTGTACATTTAACAATAGAATTCAAGTCCCCTTCATCAACTACGATTTGAAAAAATGTCTTTCCATGATATGCCACTTTAATTAGGAAATAAATTTATGAATGGATCCTATGCGGCGATTAGTCTAATTCAAATGTCATTAAATTAGTATTGGATGGATCAACAAAATTGATTACAAAAAACTAATCCTTTCTTTTCATAGGACAATATTGCAATACTTCCAAGTCCAACATGGCACATGGTGCTCGATATAGGCCCTCTACAAAGTAATTATGAGCATCTTGTGCATTAGGATTATGGGTTGTTCTACATAGAACTCCTTTGTGAAGGAGAGATTCTATGTCAATGGTAGGTTTCTCAATGAATCACTTGGTGGTGGTACCAATGGATCATAAACACTTTGGGTGATATAGTATGAATGAGCACTCGTATGGATTTTGACCTCATGATTACAAATGAAAACATTATAATTGGGAGGATTCCCCCCTTGTGGGGGATTTTCATGGTTTTTTTCCTAGTGAAAGTATCAATGTTGTAGCAAAGATCTGATGTTTTTTTGTGATAAGGGTTGCATCAAAATGACAGGATGTTGTTTCCCATCACATTGATCCAACATTTTTTGAAAAAACTCCATAAATGGGCACTGATCAGTAAGATGATATCCCTAACAAATTTTTCAAGGGAACCTAAACTTCCATCTATCATGTGTTCCCTTTATCGAAGGGTTCTAGTTTGGTGCAATTCCTATCCCAAGATTATGAATTTTCTTTTTTTTTTCTTTTTTCTTCTTCTTTCCTTTAGGGTATTTGGCATGGAATATAAGTGTTTCCAAAGTTTGGGAAGGAGTAATGAGTAGTTGATTTCCCTGGCTAACTATTGGCTTCGGTTTTGAATAAACATTTGTTCCAAATATTGGATAATTTGATCAATTGTGTTAATAAAACCAATCACGCCATCGACATGAGGGATATATGGTGGCTTAGATGGATCGAACCTAGGTCATGCGGCATGTGGTATTAAACCATAAAGTGTAATCAATTGTGAATGCATTAATGCCATCTGTTGGGAACTCTAAATGAGTTGTTCCTCAATCATGGATCTAGACATAGCCACATATTTTTAATACTAGGAAAAAATTATTTCACAGACCAATTTTCTAAGAATGCATATGGGATATCTAGTTTGATAATACTTTGGTTCCTCTACAACTCATGGATATGATCAAAGTAGGAGTTGTAGTGTCTTGCATAAGAAAATTCAATAGTTATGTACCCATTTGATAGTGGATAAGGAATAGGAGATGTATCTAAAATCACATTTCTAGATATTAAAAATATGTCAATTGACTGCGAGATAAATTGATGTATCATTGCGTGGTGCTTCTGATGAGGATTCATTGAAACCAATGCAACATAACACTATCATCAGCCAAGGAGTTGGATGAACAACATAGATGAAATTCCATCATTTGTGTTGATGGGTCATTAACTCGTATCCTGAAATTCCATAAAATTTTAGTATATCTAATGGAAGGTTGGTGGGTATCATGAGCCACAAGTTCATATGTAGAATAGGATCATATGTCAATTAGGATAAAACGGGTAGACTTAGAGTAGCCATAAATGGTAATATTATTAGTGTTATTACTGGAGCTTGATGTCTCCATGTATTTTTTTCTTGGAAATTATTGGAATTCATGCAAGGTGTGTTTCCCCTAACAGAGGTTGACCACAAGAATAATGGGTAGTTCCTATAAACTGACCACTCCATTATAGAATGGGGTTGGATTAGTGCCCCAAGGAACAGTACCTATTGAGAATGGTTTATTCCCCCCAATAATTATGCAAGTATAAGTTGGAGGAATACACCCCAATAAATTACTTCCCATCTTTTGGAGGATAACTCCAAGTAGCATTCATAATCCAAGGTTTAGCACCTCCACTATGAATATTTGCATTCCATTGTAAAGGGTTACCCCTAGAAGCAGAAAATGGCCAATTGTTAGGAATAGCAAGAGGATTTTTATACTCCCCTAATGTGTGTGTGGTGTAGGACTAACCATCCCAAACATAAGGAAAACCCTTGTAGTAGAGTAGGCCCACTAGTAAGGATACCTGACGACAAAGTAGTTGTACTTTTGGTATTGAAACTCAAAACTATACCAACTGAAACTAAAGTGTTATTTGAAGTCATAATAGGGACAATTACATTAAGTAATGGCATTGGTACACTTATTGATGGAATTCTGGTAGGAAAGGTGCTCAGATTATGCAAAAAATTGGTTGAGGTGGAGGCATGATCATCACTGGTATCCATTTGAGGACGAGCGGTTCTGAATCTATGATATCCTGGTGAATTCACTAGAACAAATGGTGTGTGTTCCATATTTATCCAACTTTCAAAAAAGGAATTAAGATCTATTTGTGATTGGTTGATAACAAGTACAAATGGAACCATAAAACATGTCAAAGGTGGATCATCGTATGCAGTTGATCTATATTATAAAGTTTCTATTTCAAAAGCAAAAATTTTGTCAACTAAATCTATATTTGATTCATGATATGAAAATGAATGTTCAAATTAAATTTGATGATGTTCTTATCCAATAATATTGTTTAATTCAATAGGACTCTTTGTTTAAGATTCATTATGGTTTGGTTCTTGTTTGAGTCTATTACACCGAAATATTTTCCTCTTGATCCATGTGTCAACCCTTTGCCTAATCCCCAAATTTCCCTCTGCTAAAGTTGATTGGTATTGAGGTTGTTTCTTCCCTTTTTCCCTCTTTAGGAAGGATAGCGCTCTTTCCATTCATGCTAAAAGCGTCGTAGGCACTCTTTATTTTCATGTAAGGTGCACTAAATCCTTTTTCCTTGAGTGTAGGTGTGTTGGTGGCACTCTTTCTCCTAAGAGAAGGTGCATTTGTGCTCTATCTCCTACTACTAGGTGCATCGATGATGTTTTGAGGGAAAAAAATGAAGCTTCAAGTCCCTTCTCTAAGGTGGATGAGGTATAGGTTCATCCCTATCATCTAGGTGAGGTGGCATTTAGTTCCAAACCTATGGGGAATATTACTTAGACCCCTCCTCCTATTCCTCAACCTACTCTATCCCTTTAGCCTTATAAATTAAACCCTCTCTCCATTATGAAGGGAGGAAGGACTATGGTACTTTTATGTTGGTGTAATTTCTAGGTGATCCCTATAATCCTTTGGGAGGCTTACTATCTTTCTTTGGGGGATTTATTTGGGTTGGATTGTTGGATGGAAGGTTGCAGTGTTAAGGCTAGGTTGTGGGATTCCTTCTTTATGTAATTCTATGTATCTCCTTGATTACATTAATACAAATCTCTTTCGATAAATATTATTGTGTTAATAATGTTTAGATCTTTCTTCCTTAATTGTTAGCTTAGATCAATTCATGTTTGGATACACATGTACTATTTTCTTGTTTCCACTTTATCTACAGGGTTTTGTAGTTGAATATCTGAAGGCTATGGAGCTTGGATTAACAAAGAGAGAAGAGGATTTGCATATTACAGGTAAGTGATCTATCTATTGCTTTGAATTTCTATTTGATCTAGGAAAGTCATTTGTATAATTTATTTGATTTGTTCTAGATACACTTGGACTAGGGAGATCTATCTCGAGTCTTCTTGAGTAGATTTATCTGATAACGAATTTGGTGACTCCACTGGGGACATACATAGATCTGGTTTCTTTTGTTTTTGATTTCATATATGTTTATCAATCCTTTTGCTAGCCTCTAGAGACCCTCCCTCCTTTGGATTTTATATTTGAAGAGTGTCTTGCATCCTCTTGATGCTCTTTGGATCACTATCAGACCTTCTTCCCTTCTCCCATAGGAAATTTGGCTTTTACCTTCTATGTTTCTCCATCATTGCACCTGGTTTGTGTAGACAGAGTGTCGCTAGTATTATTTTCTAGTTTCCTAAGTATTGTCTCCACCGATGCTCTTTTCCTTAAGAGATAGTGTGTCATCAATGCTCTGATACAGTATAGGTAGGTGCTCCACCAACGCTCTTGTGTAGTGTAGTAGGTGTGCCATCAGCGCTCTTATGCAATGGAGAAAGTGTGCTTGCCCCTCCTCGGCACTCTGGTGGAGTACAGGGAAGTGCGCCGCCCTTTGAAACTCAGATTTTAGCTCATATTTCCTTCTTTTTTTTGTTTTGGTTTTGGTTTGATGGATTGTGGCTTTTAGGTTGCATATGATAGTCATACCACCCCTAGATCCAGCATTATCTCTGTTTGGAGTTGTTTTTGCTGCTTTTGGTGTGCTTTACTAGTCAAGAGAATGACTTGGTTGTGGTAGGAAATTTCAATCCTCCACATGTTAGTTCTTCCTTGTCATTCCTAATCACATTCATAGATCTCTTCAGATCTGTTTGGATAGTCAGATCTGATCTCCAAACCCTTCCTCCCCTCAATCATTGAGTTTTGGTTGCATTTTGGTTGTTTTGGAGCAATTATTCACTGTTTGGAGTTGTTTGGGTGCTTGTCATGTTCCTTTTGATTTCTGAATAAATTGAGTGTTGTAGATATGTTATCATTTTATGTTTGTAGATCTAAAAAGAGCTTAGTTATCATATGTCATATTGGTACATGCATTTGAAAATTAAAGTGCTTCTTTACTTTGTTTTGTGCATTGTTAATATGTGTTGTATCTTTAATTTAATTTGCACCTTTTGGACTATTATTGCAGAAAGTTAGAATTAGTGCACTCTAGGAAAGAATTATCCCTTTCTTTATTGCTCAGATTCATGGTTGTTTGAAGAGAAAACTCAATTAAAATATAAGCAAAAAAAACAAGCCAAAAAATGCACATGTATGAATTCATAGGTCTTTTCAAGAATTGTGATTGATATTGATATGTTAAGCTTCATAGTTGGATTTGAATAGAAATTGGTTTTCTTAGATCTCTAATTTCTATCTTCCTTAATAGAAAACCCTTTCCCTACCTTAGGTATCTTTCATCGAAAGAGAAATGTGCATTTTTGTGTAGCTAGGATCTGTATTTTTTTTACATTTCCTGTCTACACCTCATGCATCCACTTAAGCGCTCAAGATAAAATTAACACTAGATTAGGTTTAAAATCGTTTAGTAACTGTGTGTAAGTTAGTGACGTTTTTCGGCCTCATTAAGCATGGTAGTTTTCCTTTTATGCCTACGCTACATTCTGGGGACTACGTTGTTCCTCCACGTACCATCGGTATATTGGACATCCTTTCACGTACCCTTGAGGTATATCGAAACATACTTCACGTACTCAATTGTATATCAGAGGGCCCCTTTCGAATGGTTGTGCATTAGATAGCACCACTATGGAGTTGATCTCCCCCATACCTAGTGTATATTGGGAGACCCTCTTAGGATTCCTATGACCAACTAAGTTAACCTTTCATCCTTCTTTACATCGCAATACACCGAGAACAATACTCAAGGAGATTACTACACACCTGTCGTCCAGGTAGTCGAGTGTTCAGGAAAGGGTACGGTCCCAATCCTCCTTGTCTTGTTTCACTGTTGGACCCTACATTATATAGCGAGTTGTGTCACCTTGATAATATTGTGAGAGTCCTGACTTTTGATCCACTCATATTCATACAGTTTGTTTGTTTATTTTAGACTTGAGTAGTGTTTGAATTGTGTGGCACTTCAGATATTCTTAGAGAATTCAAATATGGGAGACTTTCCTTAGACCATCAGTCAAGAGAACCCTTTTCAGGTTATGTCTTTTGTTTCTCCCCCTTGTAGATCCATTGGTCCTCCCTTCATGGCCACTTTGAACCTTCTCGGATTGACTATAGGATTACTTGTATGGTTGTTCTCCAATCCTGTTATACCAAATGCACCATTTGTGTTAGATCCTAGTCCTTTACTGCATGAGCATCCACCTCATGTTAATCCTTCTCCTTCTTTGTCGAATGTTGAATCGACTTCCCTTTCTTCAACTCCAATGTTAGTAAACGTGTGGGTAAGAAAAAGAGGAAAAGGAAGGTTAAGAAGAAGAACACTAAAATTAGAGGAAATTTCAACTCAAGATGGGCCTTCTATGGAAAATAATAAAATAATAGTTAAAATAAAAACATAATATTTATTAATTTTGGAGGAAGAAAAGAAAAAAACTACTCTTTTTGTTCGTATTTTCGACATATCTCGATGTGTTTGTACTCAAATTTCGATCTGGAGATCTTGTTGGATGAGGAATTAAATTCCCCGTCCAACGATTACCCACTCGGCATACTTTCGATGAACCCCACTACCCCAAAAACAAGAAATACATGAAAAAATGTGATGATGATATCATCATCATGTTTTTTCAGTTATTTCTTTTTTGGGGGGTAGAGGGGTCCGTCAAAAGTATGCCGACTGGGCACTCGTTGGATGCATAATTTAATTCCACATGAAACAAGCTCTTGTGATCGAAATTTGAGTAAAAAACCATGGAGATATGTCAAAAATAGGAACAAAAAAGTAGTTTTTTTATGATACCTATCCCCAACTTTATATTAAAAGATTGTTTAAGACCTATATGGTATTTCAAATTTAAAGCAATTTCCTTGGATAACACATGATGACATGGAATTTGAATTAGGGTTGAAAGGCCCATTTTGAGTTGAAATTTTCTCTAATGGCAGAAGGTCATAGCTCCAACCTTTAATCATCATGTTGGGAGTAGTGATGTACCTATTTCAGGCCTATGTAAACCTAATTTTCCTTATAGAATTTTCAAGGGTGATCTCCTTCTCAAGGACTTCCCCAGTCTTTCCCATGTGTCAGAAGTGTGGTCTAAACAGCTCGTGTCATCAGCCTCTGGTCATCATGCTAATGATTACCCATCAACCATTGAATCTATGGTTAAGAGTCATAAAGGAAAAGTTGGGTATCATTTATTTCTAGGTAAGGATATACACCATACTTACCTTTGTCCTCACATGGATGAAGCTTCAAATTTGTTGGAAGATATTATTGTTCCTTAGCAATGAATTCCAACTGGTTATCGTAAGCTATCCCTTGACATCCCATTGGTTGATCAAGTGGTCAATCCAAGTCCATCCTTGGTCGATCCAACTCTTCCTGTAAGAATTTAATTCTTAATCAGATCTAGGAGCTAGAACAATATTCACACATGAAGTGTCTAACAAAATGTGCAAGAGAATCAACAAAGAGACGGAAAATAACTGGAATAGCACAAGTGAATGGTGCTAATTGCTGATAATATTATTAGCATCCATCATTTATATGTTATGTTACACATTTATAATACATTGGACAAAATTTGAGTCACTTTGGCAGCCAATTGGGAAGATACAAATGTCATGATGAGTTTTTACATCAATCCACCCTAGGTGGACCAATAGAGCCACAAATCGGTCCAAGGAGTCACGAATTGTTGTGTGGACATGGTTGAGGTGACATGAAGTCATCATAACACCTTGGCATGCATGGGTGTGGAAAAATATGTGGGTTAGAGGCCCTTTGATGGCATTAAATGTGCCAAATCAGCCCAAAATTGGGCAAAATCTACCTCTACCGCTCCTAGTCAACAAAACTGTCCACATTCAATGAATTGGAGTGCACCAAAAATGATGAGGGTGTACATGTGGATGTTTTATTGATTTCTATCACTCATGTGGGTGTGAATGCACTAATTTAGCTGGTTATTGGTCCAACTAAGCACCCTAAGTCAAAAAAACCTTAGTGTATTAATGCAAAAATGCAATAAAATTGACTAAGGAGTTAAACTAAGGTACTAAGGATGTATTAATGCTCCTACACTTTCGTTGAAGAGTGAATCAAAAGAGGTCGATACAATTCCAACCTTGGTCGATCCCTCTCTCCCCTTGGAGAGTGAAGTTAAAGTGGACGAGTCGATGTCATCTCCACCGGATCCCACTATTTCATCAAAGAGTGTTGAGACTGAATTAGTCCCTTCAACACAGTCTTAATATTGTCCCTCTCTTCTAATCGAGAGTGAAAACCAACATGCTAAAGTTTTCGTAGTTAGTTCTAATTTTTTTATGCAAGAAGAAATTTTGTCTCTTTCGACATATGTTAGATTTTTAACATTAAGCTAGCATTATATTAGGATCTTTAACTGATATAACAACAAGCACAAAAATCAAACACAAGAGACAATGAACACAGTGTTTTTTTTCGGGGAAACCATAATTGGATAAAACCCCGCAACTTTCTCAAAGATAGAGTCAACACCAAAATTAAAACCCAAAATAGCAAGAAGATCTCCTGACAGCAGTAGCCTCTTTCTTTCTAGCCTCGGCAACTTCTTCTCCCTCAGATATGCACTACAACTGAGTGTGAGTGAGTGTGTGATAAATAGAGAGACTCACTCTCTATTTATACTAATTCCCGACTTGACAATGACTCACTAGGGCCGACTTCACTAGGTGAGTCTAACAACCCTAGGGCCCCGGAACTGCAGGGACTTTAACCATTTAACAATAGGATGGTTACCCACATTGACTTGAAATAACTTATTTACATTCTAGAAACTCCCAATCAGAACATTAGGGCATGACATGACCCAATTACATTACAAATACTTCCTGGAATAAACATCGGGGTACAATACATAAGAAATAAAAGTGAATACATTCTGAAGTTACAATTACATCAACACTCCCTCTTAACTAGGAAGGTATTATATCGACACAATTTATCAGCACAAGTATTCTTCTATGTATCATCTGGATAATCATCGATTCCTTGTCATCTTCATCTTCAAGTCATCTTCATCTGGATCTGGATCATCACTCGATTTGGATCATCATCACTAGCCCTGGATCATCATCACTAGATCTAGATCATCACTCAATCTGGATCATCATCACTTGATCTAAGTCATCTCTGGTTCTGGATCATCATTGCGGATGATATCTCTTGATTCTTCTCATCACAGGAAGTTCTATAGAGACATCCCTTTTTCATGCTGGTTGTAGACCTAGCCTCCATGTAGGTATTTTTCAACACTTATATCTGACCCTAAGTCAGAATGGGCCACCCAACACTTATATCTGATCATGTAGGAACCAATCCTATAATCATATCATAGAGGCATGCCTAGCACTCACATCTGACCATGTGGGAACACATCCCACAACCCTGTTAGAAAGGCCCAGCACTCACATCTAGCAACCAATGTCAGAAAGGCCCAGTACTTACATTCGACCATGCAAGGAACCAATCCTCCATGCCAAAAGGAAGTTTGCACTTACATCTTATCATTGTAGGAACCAATCCTATAATCGCCTCAGAATGGATCTACACTTACATCTGATCACTGTAGGAACCAGTCCTACAATCGCCTCAGAATGGCTCTACACTCACATCTGATCATGCAGGAACCAATCCTATAGTCACATTAGAATGACCCTTAGTCCCAGACTAATCATTCCTGGTAACTAACCAGGTTCCTCCATTTTGAGAATGGCATTCAGTGCTTATATCTAATCATGTAGGAACCAATACTATAGTCACATCAAAATGTCTCGGCACTCATATCTGACATGCGAGGAACCAATCCTCTCATCATGACAGAATGGATCAGCCCTTACATCTGACCATGGAAGGAATCAATCCTATCACCATGTCAGAATGGCTCACGAACTCATCACTTCTCTTTGGAGGGAACTTCGATCTGGAGAACACCAAGCTTCTCCCTGAAGTACTCTAACTTCACTCTAACTAATGGTTTTGTCAACACATCAGTTATCTATTCATCTATTGCAACATACTAGAGCTTCACTACTCCCCTCTACACCATATCCTTAATATAGTGATACTTGATCTAGATATGCTTCAACTTGTCATAGAACATTGGGTTCTCTGACAACTTCACACAACACTGGTTGTCACAATGTATACAAGTATCATCCAACTAGAGATCAAATAAATCAGACAGTAGCTTCCTCATCCATACTGCCTCATAACTAGCTGAACAAGCTACGGCATACTCTGCTTCAGTTGTACTCAGTGCCACACAGGATTGCTTCCTACTAAACCAATAGATCACACTTGATCCCATACTAAAGAAACACCCTTAAGTGATCTTCCTATTGATGGCACTGCCTGCCCAATCTGAATCAACATAACCCTCTAGGTTAAGCTTCTGAATCGCCTCATACTTGAGCCCATAATCAATTGTACCCTTCAGGAACCTTATAATATGCTTTGCAGCAATCAAGTGAACATGTCTCGGATCTGTCAGGAACTGGCTCAAGGTGTTCACAGCAAAGCAAATATCTGGTCTCGTGTTCGTCAGGTACATCAAGGACCCAATCATGTGACGATACATCGTAGCATCAACCGCTTCTAATGAAGCATCACTCAATAGCTTCAGGTTTGATGCCATAGGTGTGGTCATGGCCTTATAGTCCATCATCCCAAACCCCTTCAAGATCTCTACTACATACTTCCCTTGTCTGAGGGAGATTGCATCTACATTCTGCCACACCTCCATGCCTAGGAAATAGTGCATCATAACCAAGTCCTTCATTTCGAACTCGGCAGCAAGCTTTCTCTTCATATCAGCAATCAACCCATCCATACCTCTAACAAACATATCATCTACATATAGTAGTAGGATCACTGGGTTTCCATCTTCAACCTTGTAGTAAAGATTAGAATCTGCTTTACTTTTGGTAAAGCCCAAACTGGATAGAAATCCATCAATTATGTCATACCATATCATGGGTGCCTGTGTCAAACCATACAGGGATTTCTTCAATCTACACACATGAGACTCCCTGTCATGTGTCTCAAAACCGAGTTGCTGCTCTACATACACTTCCTCTTCCACTACACCATTCAAGAAAGCAGTCTTGACATCCATTTGGTGTATCTTATATTTCATTACTACAGCCAGAGAAAGTACTGATCTAATGGAAGTGTATCTGGATATAGGTGCAAAGGTTTCTTCATAATCTATTCCTTCTTTCTGTGAGAAGCCACGAGCCATGAATCTTTCTTTATATTTCTCTATGCTTCCATCTGCAGCGTGCTTGATCTTGTAGATCCATTTGGAAGTTACAATAGACTTCCCTTCTGGTCTTGGGACAATATCCCAAACATCATTGTTCATGATCAATTGATACTCTTTGATCATATCATCCTTCCATTCTTTCCTTTCTATCGCTTCTTCATAGTTGGAAGGTTTTTTATTGATAAAGTCACGCAATAAATCTACATACCTGGAGCAGGACCTGGTCCTCTTTCTTTCTCTGTGATTCTCTTCGAGAGTCCCATATCTTTCTGCACCTTGGATAGCTTCTCGTACCCAAGAAGGTTTCCTCTTGTGAGGATTCTTCTCCTGAGGTGGATCAACAGGTTCTTGTGGTTCTTCAAATTCTCAATCTTCTTCTTAAGTTTCTTCATTCATGGTTGTGTCATGAATTCTGGGTGCTTCTGATTCTTCAGGATCTTTAGCAGGTCTCTTTCTGGATTTGTTGTAAGTTGATTCTCCTTCAAATGTTACATCCCTGTTGATGTTGATCTTCTTGAATCCTGGGAAGTATATTCTATAAGCCTTCAAGCTTTCAGAGTATCCCACAAATATACCCTTCTTTCTTGAAGGATCTAACTTTGTCCTCTTTTCATTTGGAATGTGTATGTACACTGGACAACCGAATATTCTGAGATGGATGACTTCTGTTTTCTTGCCAAAAAGACTTCTTTGGGTCTCTTGTTCTCAAGTACTCTATGTGGAGTACGGTTCTATACATACACCACTGTTCAGGCAGCTTCTGCCCAATTATGCATGGGAAGATCTTGATCATGAAGCATTTCTCTTGCAGCTTCCATGATAGTTCTATTCTTCCTTTCTGTAACCCCATTCTGTTGTGGATTATATGGATTAGACAACTCCCTCTTGATCCCTGAATCTTTGTATAACTCTTTGAATTCATTTGATGTGAATTCTCCACCATTATCTGATCGAAAGGTCTTGATATTCTTTTCTGTGTGGTTCTCGATCAGGGCATTGAATTCCTTGAACTTTCTAAAAACTTCATCTTTGTTCTTCATAAAGTATATCTATGTCTTCCTAGAAAAATCATCAATAAATGAGACATAGTATACATACCCACTTAAATAACTGGATGACATTGGACCCCATATATCGGAGTGAATGATTTCCAAGATTCATTTTTCTTTGCTTTCACTACTTGGAAATGTCTTCTTTGTGTTCTTTCCTTTCGCACATCCTTTGCAGACTCCTTCATGTTTTGCTTGAATTTCTGGAAGACCTTCATAAGCTTTGTTTTCAACTGTTAGAGCTCTGTAGTGTACATGTGCAAGCCTTCTATGCCAAAGTTCATTTGGCTCTACTATGTCATGGAACAAAGCTTGTTCTGGATGGCCCTTCAATTTGTATAATCCTCCTTCTTATTCTCCAATTACTATTGCATCGTCAATAGTCTTTCCTCTTGGCCATATACAAATGCAACCCCCATGCCTTTTTCATCTAGTGCTGATATGGAGAGAATATTCTTCTTTAGTCTTGGTACAAACAAGACATCCTTCATTTTCATAGACTTTCCAAAGTCTAGCTTATAGGAGGATTCACCACTACCTTTTATGGGATATTGACAATCATCCCCAAGTTTCACCTTATGGGGTGAATTATGTTCGGATAGTTTCTCAAAATATTCCTTGAATCCTGTCATGTGTTTGGAAGCCCAATTGTCAAAAAGCCAATCTTTGCTTTCATGAGTGATAGTTCTCGTGAGAGCAGAGATCAGAACACATTCTTCATCACTTGAAGAGACTTCAATTTCTTGTTTTACTTTCTTCCTGGGAGGATCATCATCCTCAGCAGTGTGAGCATGATGTCTTCTTTTCAAGTTCTTCTTCTTCTTGGATCCACTTTTATTCATGGGATAATTTCTAGCAAAGTGTCCTCTTTCATCACATGTATAACATTTGAGTTTGGATGGATCCCTTTTTACAAAATTATCTTTCTGATGAGAATGCTTACCTTGGTGATGATGATTTTCCCTTCTTCCTTTCTTGGAGTGTACTGTGAGAGCTTGATCTTCACTTCCCATATTTCTTCTTGAGCTGCTATTCAAGCCTCTTCTTGTGAAAATTCTTCCCATAGTCTACTGAACTTGATTAGCTTCTTCCTAGCATAGATTCCTTGGATGAAAGAATCCCATGACCTAGGGATACCATTCAAGGTTGTCATCACAATTTCTGCATTCTCCACTTCTTCATCTACTGCTTCAAGTTGTTCTTTGATCTGGGAGACCCTTGTGAAGTATGACTGGATGGTCTCCTCATTTTGGATCTTTACATTATTCAACTAGTTCCTTAGAGTCATCTTCAGGTTTATGTTCTTCCCTTCAAACAGTTTGGTTAGGGCATCAAACATAGCTTTAGGTGTCTTGAGGAAGGACACCTGTGGTATGAGGTTATCCTTTATTGAATCAGCAATAATCCTCTTTTCCATAACCAACTTCTTCTTATGTAAGGCCTTAGCCTCATCTTCCTCTAGAACTAGAACCTCCTCATTGATGTAGGAGTCCAACTCATTTTCTTCTAGGACCAGGGAGATCTTATACTTCCAGGCTCGAAATTTATCAGCTCCCTTAATATTTTAATCAAGCTTGGTATGATGAGACATCTTAACTAAGAACCTCAAATGGAAATACAAGAGATTTATATCTTACCAGGTTAAGATGTCGGATCTGGATTTGGAGCTGAATTTCTACAGTGCTGGTTCAGGAGCAGATTAGGGTTTTCCTTTCCCGGACTTCTGTCCAACCAAATGCTTTGATCTTGATCTCTAAACTTTGATTTTGAGGAGGATATCAATCCAGGCCTAGGCTCACTCAAAAATTCTACTTCTGTGGAAAACCCTAATTTTCGGTAGCAGTGTCAGGTCCAAAACTGAAAAAGCTTAGAATCAGATTCTGTTTCAACAGAAAGATGCGCCCTAGGCAGGAGAGTCAGCCCAACCTTCTTTTTCTGAAAATTTGTGGAGAGAGATCCAAAATGTAGGAAGCCCTAGTTCCTGCAACTGCACAGTCTTCTTCTCAGCTTAGCTCTGATACCATGTTATATTTTTAACATTAAGCTAGCATTATATTAGGATCTTTAATTGAGAGAATAACAAGCACATCAATCAAACACAAGAGACAATGAACACAGTGTTTTTCCTTGGGGAAACCATAAATGGAGAAAACCCCGCAACTTCCTCAAAGATAGAATCAGCACCAAAAGTAAAACCCAAAATAGTAAAATGACCTCTCGACAGCAGTAGACTCTTTCTTTCTAGCCCCAACAACTTCTTCTCCCTCAGCTATGCGCTACAACTGAGTGTGAGTGAGTGTGTGATAAATAGAGAGACTCACTCTCTATTTATACTAAATCCCGACTTGACAATGACTCACTAGGGATGACTTCACTAAGTGAGCCTAACAACCCTAGGGCCCCAAAACTGTGGGGACTTTAACCCATGAACAATAGGAGGGTTACCCACATTGACTTGACATGACTTGTTTACACTATAGAAACTACCGATCGAAACATCGGGGCATGACATGACTCAATAACATTACAAACACTTCCCAGAATAAACATCGGGGTACAATACATAAGAAATACAAGTGAATACATTCCAAAGTTACAATTACATCAACAACAGAACCCTCTCCAAGTAGTGAGGTTATTTCCTTTCACTGGAGTAACCTAACAGAGTTTCATCTTCATTCAAGCGTTCCTTTCCAGATAGTTGTGTGAGTTACTGTTTGGAAAGCCATAGGTTCTCCTTCGCTTGTGCCAGCCACCAATCAGATATTGGATTTTAATCGAAGACCTACAATGCCTTTAGGGATCCTTCCTCATTTTCCTATTACCTTGGAAGGAAAAACTATCTGCATCGATGTTATGGTAGTCCAAGGTTCCTTAGATTTTAATAGTCTCCTTGGCTGAGATTATGTTTATTCCATGAAAGTTGTAGTGTCCACACTCTTTCGAGTGATGTATCTTCCCCATGATGGGAAGATTATGACTGGTGATCAGATTTCCTTCGTTAAACCCGTTCATCGTATGACTCCTAGTCATCAAACCTCCCTGAATTTCCTGCATGTTCTTGTGGTTCCTTCCCCTTCTAGTTGTTGCCTCCTTTCACACACATGGGTTACGTGGTAGAAATATTCAAGCCACTAGGGTGTGTCCTTGGGGGAAGGTCTCAATTCAAGGTTGTCACCTTGTTCTTAACTCCTCCGTTTAGGCTCAACTCCTAACAAAGCCAAGGGGGGTAGACCCTATTAAGTTACTAAGGAAAAATTATTTAGTATGATGATGGTATTAAAGAGTAGGTTTTTTAGGAGTTTTCATTTAACAATTGTAAACAACAAATAACATGATGAGATAATCACAAGTAAGCACGAAAATGACACCCAATCACATATAGATTGAAAGAAATAAACAGTTGACCAGTGCCTTGAAAATGGAGTCAAAAAATAATTAAGAGTGCTTGCAAGTGCTGGAATGAATGTTGTGCAATTGTATCTTGGTTAATTTTAAATTAATGTAAGAATATGATTAATTTAACTTAGGCTAGGGGACTCTAGATATACCCAGGGGGTACTTGAAGTATGTCCAAAACTAAACCGTCACGGCTACCCGCAAGGCATATGTGGGCTTAATGGAGTCTCTGAGACTGTTGTTCATAATGCACCTGAATATGTAATAGAGATCGGCTACCCGAGGTCACTTTTCAGGACTTCCCGCTTCCTGTGAGTATTTTTCCACCGTAATGGTTTGATCGAGGCATTGGATTTTCGCCTGATGGTTTGTCAATTTGGGAAGAGTGAATCCTAATTATTCTAGTCACTCAAGTGCTTTTAATGTAGCTTGATTAATCGGACGAACCGAATCCAAGTACAGAGTATACACACTGGAGTCTTTGTTATTTTTAGTAAAATTTAAAATAGGTGTTCTTGTTAAAAAGAAAACCCTCCAAAAACATATTTTGATCCAAGTGGACCTCAATTGGGGAATCAAGGAGGGGTTGATTTTATTATGACTAATGAAACAATTAATGAAAATGGAATCAAAGATACACAACACCGTTTTTCTAATTAGTCCTACCATGCATCTCTTTCCCCTTGCGGGTCAATCAGGAAATCGTGAGGTAAGTATTATGATTACTTTTGAAATTAAAATATGGAATAATGAAAAATTATATCAAAGTATCCAATCCTTCATGTTAATACTAAACTAGAACAAAAAAAAGGGGAAAATGCCAAAAAGTGAAGCGGACGTGGATCCCCCCTGAGGGGATGGGGAGCGGGATTGAAAGAGCCTTCTCAAAAAAGATTTTATTTTATTATTATTGGTTACAATATAAGAAAACTGAAATATCAGAAACCTCTTGGTCCTTTTATGGGATGAAACCAAGATCTTACAACTTTCCAAAATTTTTAAATTTTAGTGAAAGGGGAGACCCCTAGGGGGATTTGAACACTCCTGAGGCCACTTTCGAACAGAAAATTATTTTCCTTTCTATTACACCTACCAAAAAATAGCAAGCATGTTAGAATAAAATATTCCCAAAATCACTTTAGGAGTACCTTTGGGTCAGCCTACCTTAACTCAAAAAAGACTAAGTTAAAACTAGCTAAACAGGTGAAAAAGGAACCAAGGAAAGCAAGCTTTCCTTGGGATATTGGCTTTCTGTTTGTGAATCTAATGAAATATTCACTGATTTTTGGATTTAATATTTTTTTAAACATAAAAGGAAATCTAGAGAATGCAACCTACTGATTTTCTTTAACTTGCCATGCAAAATGAATGGTTTCCTTATGCTAGATCTAGAATGCTTAATGATACTTTTCAGAAATGAGATCTAGACTATGAGCTTTGAAATAGCATATCTATGTAAATTTTTATTTAATATAACAGATCCAAATGATAGCAAATCTTTCAAACACAATAACCAGGTAAGAAAATTGATTTTTTGAAGGAGAAAGAGAGAGAAAGCGTGCTAGAATCCTGGGAATGTTGGGCTTTGGAGACTGCTTTGGTGGAACACCAAGGGACTATGTCATTCAGAATATCTTGATAATGGGGAAGATTAAAACCATATCAACCTCTTATACAAGTGAGATCACTTGCAACTTAGAAATCCTTGCACAAACAGATGGTTAAAACATAGGTGCTGCTGGAAGAGATAATTGGAAAGCATGCAATTAAACTTAAAATATATGCAACTCCAATAGATTTGAAACAAGAAAATAGTAAGAGCATAAATCAAACTAGAATAAACTCTTACCCTAATAGGAGGGATCTCTCTCCTTCAAGGCCAACAATTAACCAGAAAAAGCAATGATAAATAACACATATTATACCTCATAAGCATTTGACAATCATCATCCACCCATGAAGAGCATTACACCATAGATATTGCCTCCAAAGCTTCTTTATTCCAGAATAATAAACAATAACACAATACAAGAGAAACAACACCTCAATCCCAGTTCTAACTAGCTTGGAAGAGGTGATCTGAGATTTATTTATACAAAAAATAGGAGATCCAGCCAAGGGGGGTGCAAATCCCAAGGAGACAGACCACTGCAGCTAAAGGAGAGTCCATTAATGCCAATATGAAGTTGAACTAAGATTACACTAAGCCTACTTGTCAATTGGGGGGCTGATTGAGCTGACACATCAATCTACAGAGCTTCCAGGAAAGCCCACATGTGTGGAGGAGAGAGAGAGGGTGCAATTCCCCATAAAGGATGTTGAAGTTCAACTCTGGATCTGTCCAGATCACCTCCTTCAGTCAAGGATTTGTCAGATTTAGTCAATCTGGTTCAGATCTGACTGATTTCAATCAAATAGGCTGAGAATCCACTAATCTAGGATTTTGGATTTGCTCCATTATTCATCAATTTAATAATTAAAATAATCAATAATTGATTTTTGGGGGTTTTCTGACTTTAGTGATGGAAAATCACTCAAAACCTAAAAAAAGTGAGTCCATGGGTTTACATGGTGATCTTAGCTTGAAAATGAGCACCTAACATGAATGAAACTGATTATTTGGCCCACTTTTATTACAAAACCAATTTTTCCAATTAAACTATTAAAAAATATCCTAAGTTTTGGAAAAATTAAATTTTAATAAAAAAACACTGAAAAAATTTAAAAAATTTAAAAAATTCAAAAACCTGGGGGGACTTAGACATGTTCATATGACTCGACCATGATTCCTAGCATGTTTATACATTGACACATAGACTCTAATAACCTCAATAGGCCTAAATGCCAAGCCGCCCACCCCAACTTTGGAGGTATGGAGTGAAAAACTTGGAAATTATCAGTCGTTTATTCAACAACCAATAATAACGAAGGCAAAAAACACCCTCGGCTGATTGGATTGACAAATAAAGTCTAAGAGACCGAGTCTTTTATAGACACTATCATGCTAGAACATGGGGTATGAACATGTGATATAGTACAACAAGCACTTCCTAGGAGTACTCTTGAAGGTCTTCTGAAATCCGAACAAAAAATCTTTGTCCAATATACCAGGATCACTTGATAAAAAACCACTAAGTACAACTTAGGTGGTAACACTAGTTAACTTCTTCCCATCATAGGTAAAATGGGGAGCATGGATCCAGCCTCTGGACTTCATACTAAATTTAAGTCACTATTTTCTTATGTAAGGGGGAAACCCACCAACCTATGGACATCACGTTGGCTTAGAACTATTATTGATCATAGTTCCCTTTTCTGTGTAAAGCTCGCTAAAAAATGAATCAGAGTGCAGTGAGCATAGTTCCCATTTTGTGCCAAGCTCATTAAAAAATGAAACAGATGCCCGTGAGCATAGTTCCCATTTTGTGTCAAGCTCGTTAAAAATGAAATGAATGTCCCCAAGCATAGTTATTCTTTGTTTCAATATTGCATAAAAATGAAACGGTTCCCCTCAAGCATAATTATTTTTTGTTTCAAGCTTGTGTAAAAATGAAACACGTCCCCAGAAGCATAGTTTCTATTATGTTTCAAGCTTGTGTAAAAATGAAACAAGTCACCTTGAGCAGTGTTTATTCTTGGTTTCAATCTCATTAAAAAATAAAACCGACCTTGACAAGATTTCTTTTTCGTGTCAAGCTCGTTAAAAAATGAAACGAATTCTTTCATTGTGTCGAGACTCAATACTTGAATATTCATTTCATATGCTTGTAAAGTATATGAAACGAAGCTTAGGGGGGAATGTACCCTACCACCCTTTATTGAAGTTAGGTTGACTGACAATTATACTGGGCACAAGTACCAACCAATGGACATCATGTTGGGAAATCACTCATCAATGGGAGTCATTTTGAGCATACTTTCTTTTAGTTTTGAGCTCGTTAAACCATGAGACAACCCTTTGAGCATAGTTCTTATTTTGTTCCAAGCTCATTAACAAATGAAGCAAATATCTTGAGCATTCTTTCAACTAATCTTCAAGCTCGTTAAAAACAGAAAGATGGTGTTGAGCTTACTTTTCATTTTTCGTGCTCTAGTTAAAACATGAAAACTTGTTTGAGCTTACTTTATCGATTTTTCATGCTCTAGATTCAAACATGAAAAAGGTTCTGAGTGCCTTTTATACCTTCAGCGTGCTCATTAAAAACTTAGTGAAGGGGTATCAAGTGTACTTTTACTGTTTTTTAGACTCGTTGAAATTGGATCATGCAAAAAGAACCCTAATAGAGTCCTCTTTTAAGCTCTTTTCGGACTCTTAAAATGTGAAAAGATTCCTGAGTGATCTGTTCTTCTCCACACTCATAAAAGGACCTGAAGATTCATCTTTCTGGTGATATTTTACCACTTTTTTCAGACCAAGGGGCACTAATTACGAAAAAGGTATAATCCAGCCAATCATGACTGGAATATTTCTCCTAGGAATTATTTTATACTTTTTCGGGCTTTGGGGTCTAAATTTACAAAAAACGTCCATTTTGGAGTCTTCTTAGTCATTTCAGACTCTCTAAACATGAAACGAAATATGAGTTTACTTTCATCGGACTCATAAATTTAAACAATGAAGGACCCGTTTCTGGGAACAAACCCTTCCTTTCTCATGTTCATAAAACATATGAGAATGGACTCATCGCTTGATGAGCTATAACGAGTGTTTGTTACCCTCTTTGAACTCCTAAAAATGAAAAGAGGCACTCATCCTTCACGATGGGGAAAGTAAGGAAAGATTTTTCATTTTGTTAGTACATAGTTACTCTTGAACATGGCACTCATTTGCATATGCATTTCAGCACTTGGGTAATCTGTTTGTCTTCAAATCCTACTGATTCCTTGAGTCTTCTTACCTCGTTTGAGTTGTCCAAGAATACTTCCACTAACAGTTGCATTGGGGGATGGGTATCTATCTCGTCAAAGTCAATACTGCCAAGTCATGCCATGCCCATGTTCAAGAGATTTTTTGTCACCTATCTACAATCAGTTTCCCTAGTATCATGTTGGTCATATCTGAGTCAGTATCGTACATAGCTCTAATGTCTGGTTTACTCCAAAAAATCTATGATCATGTTTCATGTTGATGATGGGGGATTCATCATGGCTCTCCTTCAACGGGTCTATTCCTGTCGAATTCAACTCCTCATCCAGGAATCAGACTTAGACACCAAGTCAAGTACCTTGGGCATGCATGTCTTAATGGTAGGTTACCTCACTTTCAACATGGGTTTGAATCATTGGCTCTTGATTGAAATATCTCATCAAGCGTTTGACAACAAGTCCTTTATTCACATTCGATGGTATGTACTGAGATACCTTGGGAATCATTGAAATCAATGGTGATTTCCATCGCACTTGTTAACATTTTACATTAATGACTAGTAATCAAGTGGTTTCTACCATGTCCGACATCAAGACATTGTAATCACATGGTTAGATTTGTATCATTGCGGGTTCGGCTTGAATACCCTGGGTCATCTGATATTTTCCCCAGGTTGCGATGAAATTTGTTTGATTCATATTACATGGATCTACTTTGTATTGGTCATGGTTGTGTTATCATCTCATCATGGATCTATGCTTGTGTTTAGTAGCCATGATTATATTTAGTCGGTCTCTACTATCATGGATCTGCATTGTATTGGTCGGCAGCCATGTTATGAGTCATATGAGATTTGAGTCAGTTGTATTGCAGTAGCTTGCAGCCAACATCCTTGCCTTAGATTTATTCACTTTACAAAGACCTATCAAATTCCTCTAACTTCATGATTTAGGGGGCATTCTGTGACACCAAAATATTGTCCTCTTGATCCACGTGTCAACCCTTTGCCTAATCCCCAAATTTCCCTCTGCTAAAGTTGATTGGTATTGAGGTTTTTTCTGTGTTTTTTCCCTTTTTAGGAAGGCCAGCTCTCTTTGTTGAAATATTGTAACTTTGAATAATATTCTATATGTATATTTTTGTGGTCCCCGATGGTACTACCGAGAGAACCACTTGTATTAAATTGTACCTTGATGCTCCTAATCGGAAGAACTAATAAGAGTCATGAGGTAGTCCCCTCTAATTGTAAAGGTGGGTCATCAACACCCCAGTGTGGTTACTTGAGCCTACATGTGTAACTTGAGCCTACATGTCAAATGAGTTAACTTAAGTGAACGGATGAATATAAATAGAGGTGTAGTTCTCCTCATTTTTGACACACACACTCTCACTTGTGTAGCGCATTAGTGGAGAAGAGAAGTAGCTGGAGAAGGAGGAGGATCAGGATTTCATCTCCTTGCTAGTTTTACTTTTATCTTTTTGGGGAATCTATATTGAGGAAGCTTTTGCTGGGTTTTTCCCTTTAGGTTTTTCCCAGGATAAATATTTGTGTTCCTTTTTTATGGTTGTGCTTGTCTATCTTTCAGTGATCCTGTTTATATGCTTTTATCATGAAAATGAAATGAAATACTGATGTCTTAGTTAAGCATATCAAAATTTAACATGGTATCAGAGCCACCTTGAAAAGAAGACATTGTGTAGCTACAGAATCTAGGGATTCTTAATTTTTTGTTCTCTCTCCACAATTTATCAGCAAAAGAAGGCTAGGATGACTTTCCATTGAAGGGCGCATCTTTCTGTCGAAGCTTAATTCGATTCCAAGCATTTTCAGTTTTCGGTGCGGGAAATTAGGGCTTCTTGCAGCAGAAGAATTTTTGAGTGAGCCCAAAATAGGATTTCTCTCCTCATCAAAATCTAATTCTAGAGACCTGGATCAAGTTTTTTGGTTGGGTGAAACTCCGGGAAAGTCAAACCCTAGTTTGACCCCGAGCTACAAAAACACTAAATACTAAAACTGCTAAGTTCTGGTACATTCGCTATATCCCGATATTGGCAAAGTTTCAGGAACTAAAAATTGTAGAGACTGAAGATAAAATCCTGATGTACAAGTTTTCCAAAATTAAGCCTCATATGTGCTGTATTTTGGGATACATGATCCCTCCAAGTTAGGGTTCTAGCCTCTTCCAAAATTCATCCCTAAACAGGACACCTAGGGAACATTTCTATAGCTTCGGATACAGAGGTCCAAATTGAATTTCTGAAGATTTTCTAGAAATATCACGGACTTTACTTTCTGTGGCCAGAATTTCAGAACCAGAAGATGAAACAGTGACATGTGGCAGTCCATACAACTTCGCTGTTCTGAACAATCCTATAACAGGTCACTGTGGGAAAAGGATCATAAATCCCAATTGGTGAAACCAATTCTGATGAAACCTATTTTTTTGTATCAGTGACATGTGATTTTACCTCAGTGTGAAATTTCAGACACATAGGAGCAGTAATTTCATATATATCACAAAAACAGTGACACGCATTTCTGCAGAAGAAATTGGAAAACTAGGGCTTCCTGTTCCGGGAGCTTCCCTCCACTATTTTCAGAAAAGGAGTACATTAGACAGCTCCATTTGAAGAGATATATATTTCTATCCAATCAGATCTTAAATATTCCAAGTTTTGAAAATTAAGGTTTCTCTGACAAACCCTAAATCAGCTAGCTCTCGAAGTAGGACGGACACCTCAAATCAGTAAGATCTAATCTTTTGCTATTTGCATTTGAGGTTCTCATTTCAAAGTGATCTATCACATCAGCTTGGTAAAGTTGACAACTTCCAAGCATGGAAGTATTTGATCTCTCTAAAGAAAATGAATTGGACACCTACATAAGTAGAGAGGTTCCAGTGCCATACGGAGATGACGCTCAAATCCTTACACAAGAAGAACTTGATCAAGGCCAAGAAGATCATTGTTGATTCAATCATGGATCAACTTGTACCACAAGTGTATTCCCTAAAGACACTGAAGATGTTTGATTCCTTGATGAAGTTATTTGAAGATAAGAACTTAAATCAAAAGATGGCTTTGAGTATCTCAGACAGGAAAAGCACATCAAGTAGATGCTTTTTTTATGAGTTCATGGTTTAGCAGGAAACAGTTCAGTGTTTCTCTTAGCACGGTTGAAGCAGAATACATAGCAGATTGCTCTACTAAGTTGTGAAGCCATATGGCTTCAGAAGCTGATATAAGGTCTCTTTGACCTGAAGATGGATACTAAAATGATTCTATGTGATAACCATAGTTGTGTTGACAAAGAACCCTGTGTTCCGACGTAACACATAGAAATCTGGTATTTCTACATACAAGATAAGATGTAGATGATGATGATTCAGTATTTCTATACTGAATATGGAGATGATGATGTTTCAGTATTCCCATACTGAAGATATAGATGATGATGATTTCAGTATTCCCATACTGAAGATATAGATGATATTTCAGTATTTACATACTATAGATATAGATGATGGTGATTCCGTATTTCTATACTAAATATAGAGATGATGATGCTTTCAGTATTTCTATATTGAAGATATAGATGATGATTCTTTTAGTATTCATATACTGGAGATACAGATGGTGATAGATCAGTATTCAGATACTGAAGATGTAGATGATGTTGGTTTGGATGATGATGTATTGACGAAGCCTCTGCCTTGAGTATAGTTCGAACACTTTCGAGACAAGCTTGATGTTGTTCAGAAAGACCTTCCTCGAAAGGGGGAGTAGTGATGTTGTAGTGGGATTGTATCATCCCTGGGCATTTGCCCTAAAGTGATCCAGAGACCTCGGTCCTCAAGAATGAAGAGGGATTGTATCATCTTGGGACATATGTCCACAATAGATCCGGTGACCTCGGTCCTTGAAAATGTGGTGGGATTGTATCATCCCTGGGCACTTGCCCTAATGTGATCTGAAGACCTCGGTCTTCGAGAATGAAGAGGGATTGTATCATCCTAGGACATCTATCCATAATAGATCCGGTGACCTCACTCTTCGAGAATTTGGTAGTATTGCATCATCCTTGGACATCGTCCTAAAGTGATAGAGACTGATTCTCCCGTAATAAATCCGGTGGCTTCAGTCCTCGAGAATGTGGTAGGATTGCATCATCCTTTG
>LPNX010039134.1:311255-325025 GCA_001517045.1 Pseudotsuga menziesii | reverse complement strand
AATGTGGTAGGATTGCATCGTCCTTGGACTTAGTCCTAAAGTGATAGGGACTGATTCTCCCGTAATCAATTCGGTAACTTTGGTTGTTGAGAATGTGGTGGGATTGTATCATCCCTGCACTTTAAGTCCAAAAATGATCCAAATACGTTTTGTCTTTGAGTTGTGGATTGCAGGTTTTTGCTGATGATGATGATGTTGTACTAATCGAAAGATCAGAGTATGATGATGATGACGTACTAATCGAAAGATCAAAGTATGATGACGTATTGATCGAAATATCAGAGTATGATGATGACGTACTAATCGAAATATCAGAGTATGATGATGATGACATACTGATCGAAAGATCAGAGTATGATGATGATGACGTATTGATCTAAATATTAGAGTATGATGATGACGCACTATGATTATGATGTTTCTGATCGAAAGATTAGAGTATGATGATGATGTTTCTGATCGAAAGATCAGAGTATGTTGATGATGTTTCTGATCGAAAGATCATAGTATGATGATGATGTTTCTATGTTGATGATGTTTCTGATCGAAAGATCAGAGTATGATGATGATGTTTCTATGTTGATGATGTTTCTGATCTTTTTGATCGAAAGATCAGAGTATGATGATGATGTTTTCTATGTTGATGATGTTTCTGATCGAAAGATCAAAGTATGATGATGATGTTTCTGATCGAAAGATCAAAATGTGAGGATGATTATGATCGACAGATCAAAATATGATGATGATGATGTTGCTGCTAATTGAAAGGGCAAAGTGTTGATGATGATATTGCTGATCGAGAGGTCAAAGTACTGAAGATGTTGCTGCTGATCAAAAGGTCAAGGTGTTGAAGATGTTGTTGTTGATCAAAAATTCAAAGTGTTGAAGATGTTGCTGATCGAAAGGTCAAAATGCTGAAGATGTTGTTGCTGATCGAAAATTCAAAGTGTTGAAGATGTTGCTAATCGAAAGGTCAAAATGTTGAAGATGTTGTTGCTGATCGAACAATCAAAATGCTGAATATGTTGTTGATCAAAGACTGAAGATGTTGGTGATGATGAAGACTACATGATGTTGAAAAGCTTCCAATGATTTATAGATGTGTTACCCTGCTGATGTTGATGATGTCCGCTATCTCTACTCTTGTTGTTGTTAATGTTGCTGTAGAATACCCTTCTCGTTAAGGGGGAGTGTTGAAATATTGTAACTTCGAAGAATATTCTATATGTATCTTTTTGTGTTCCCCGATGGTCCTACCGCGAGAACCACTTGCATTACATTGTACCCCGATGCTCCTAATCGGAAGAACTAATAAGAGTCATGATTTAGTCCCCTCTAATTGTAAAGGTGGGTCATCAGCACCCTAGTGTGGTTACTTGAGCCTACATGTGTAACTCGAGCCTACATGTCAAATGAGTTAACTTAAGTGAACGGATGAATATAAATAGAGTTGTAGTGCTCCTCATTTGTGACACGCACACTCTCACTTGTGTAGCGCATTAGTGGAGAAGAGAAGTAGCTGGAGAAGGAGGAGGATCAAGCTTTGATCTCCTTGTTGGTTTTATCTTTTATCTTTTTGGGGCATCTATATTGAGGAAGATTTTGCTGGGTTTTTCCCTTTAGGGTTTTCCCAGGATAAATATTTGTGTTCCTTTTTTATGGTTGTGCTTGTCTATCTTTCAGTGATCCTGTTTATATGCTTTTATCATGAAAATGAAATGAAATACTAATGTCTTAGCTAAGCATATGAAAATTTAACACTCTTTCCCATCATACTAAAAGCACCGTATGCACTCTTTCCTTTGATGTAAGGTGCACCAACTCCTTTTTCCTTGAGTGTAGGTGTTTTGGTGGCGCTATTTCTCCTAAGAGAAGGTGTGTCGGCAGTCTATCTCCTACTGCTAGGTGCATCGATGAAGTTTTGAGGGAAAAAAATGAAGCTTCTAGTCCCTTCTCGAAGGAGGATGAGATGGAGGTTTATCCCTATCATCTAGGTGATGTGGCATTCAGTTCCTAACCTATGGGGAATATTCCTTAGACCCCTCCTCCTAATCCTCAACCTACTCTATCCCTTTATCCTTATAAATTAAACCCTCTCTCCATTGTGAAGGGAGGATGGACTATGGTGCTTTTATGCTGGTAGAATTTCTAGGTGATCTCTTTCACCCTTTGGGATGCTTACTATCTTTATTTGGAGGTTTTCTTTGGCTTGGATTGTTGGAATAAAGGTTGCAGTGTTAAGGCTAGGTTGTGTCATTCCTTCTTTATGTAATTATATGTATCTCCTTGATCACATTAATAGAAATATATTTCCATAAATATTATTGTGTTAATAATGTTTAGATATTTCTTCCTTAACTATTAGCTTAAATCAATTCATGTTTGGATACACATGTACTATTTGCTTGTTTCCACTTGCTCTACATGGTTTTGTAGCTGAAGATCTGAAGGCTCCTAAGCTTGGATAAACAAAGAGAGAAGAGGATTTGCATATTACAAGTAAGTGATCTATCTATTTTTTTTCATTTCTATTTGATCTAGGAAAGTAGGTTGTATAATGTATTTGATTTGTTCTAGATCCACTCAAACTAGGGAGATATGGCTTAAGTCCTCTTAAGTATATTTATCCGATAACAGCGTCTCTATGATGTAGCGGGGTCGATGAATATTGGTGATTCACCTATTTTCCACTTCCAATGGAGGTTTGGGAAGTTAGCTACTTTGAAATATTATGTAAGGACTTGTTTATGATAATATATAAGCTACAATCAAACAATCCTAGGGATGAATAGACTCAAATAACTAAAAATTTAACCAACCAAAAATTATCCTAACAAATTCAACAAGCAAACCACTTTTCCAAAAACCAAAGTTAATGAAAAGCCAAAATAGGGGGGCTTCTGAAATAGTGTTTGTTAACCCAAAAATCCCCCACACAGCTCTCAATGGCCTACACCACCTAAGGACACCGTCTCACAACACGCATTTCACTCCATAAGACCTTCTATGACCTTCCATTTGACCCCCACACCTCCAAAAGAGCCCAAGGATGAAGAAAAGGGATAAAAACCCCAAAAAAGAGCCCAAAATAGACCCCCAGGAGCTAAAGCCCTCAAAAAGGGGCTAAAACCCTGAAAGGGGCTAAAATTAGGGTGGAAGGGGATAAAGGCCCAAAAAAAGGGGCCAAAGCCCTGACCAAGGGCTTAAAACCCTAAAACCCCTTGGAAAAACTATATAAGGAGGGTGGGGGATCACTCTCAAAACACTCCTCATTTGCATATTGTTATGCTACCCGTGGATGCTTTGAGACCTCTTTCTCTCAAACCACCCACTCGCCCTCTCCTTCATCTCCATTTCTCCAAGCCATTGCTTCCCAACCAAGAGAGAGGTGCTCCCATGAGCTAGGGCATGATGGCCCATTTCCACCTAAGTGAGGTATAATCTCATTTCTGTTTATGTTCATTTGCTTATTTTGTTTTCTAACTCATATTGTCATTTGCAGGTTTTTCCATTAACAATTGTTTGCAGGTTTTATCCATGGTAGTATAGGTTTGTTTTTGCAGGTTTTGGAGGCGAAACCCTAACCCACTGTGTACAGAGGGGCTCAACAGGGCTACATCTCCATATTTCTTTCTGTTATTTTCTCTTAGATGTAGTTTACAGTAGCTTGCATTTACTTGTTTTAGTGTAGCTTAGCTTATTTTCAATTCCCAGCTCTATTTCAGTCAGTTTTACTTCTGTTTTTTACTGTTTTCTAAGGGTAGAAACCTACCCTTGTGCCCTATAGAAACAAGGGATCCATTTCTGCCCCTGTAGTGAGGATAAATTCTCGCTACAGTGTCTACTAAGGGATATGAAGCATCAGAAAATACTATATGAAGGTGTGAAAGAAAAAGTTGCGATAATATTCATGCAACAATCACTAAGGTGCAAGTACTCACCTTCGGCAAATACCCTTCCAAGCTATTGAAACCAATATTATATGTGTGTCTCAGGTTTGTAAGTGTTCCCCACTTGTAGTCACCTTTGTTATATCCTGGGAATATCAACTAAGGTTACAACTTCACAATTGGTGATGAAGAAAACATTCAAAATTCAAGATAAGTTGTATGGGAAGGGAATACAATACATAAGTCTTTTAGCCAAAATTATACCAAAGTGATGTCACCCAGAGGACTTGTCACTTCACTAAAATCCTCACACATGCACAATCCAACCAAACAAGAAAAGGGGGGGTACCAGTTTACTTTCCTAGATTGGCCTCATGCTTTACACATGTTTGAGATGTTCTTTCTTAACAATTGTTTATTTCTACTAATGGATTTTTTCCCTTTCGTAATTCGTAGTTTCAAAATTGTATGGCCTTGGAGATGTTTACTCTACAATACTAAACCAAGTCCCTAGATTAAGCTATATTGGTTTTCTATCAAAATGAAATCCCAGTTATATTTAGATTAAAGTGTTCATTTTGAGGTAATTTGCTTAGTTTTGAAGGGCTAGAGTGAAATAGATATGGTGTTTGTATGACTCAATGGTTGGAACCAAACAATAAATGTATGCTCATTAAATACACTTTTATTTTTATTAATTCTCTACTTTATGGCATGGTGAGAGGTGTGTCATTCTTTTTTCCAAACCATGCAACATGTGATGTTTCAAAATAGAAGTTTCAAATCAAGGATAACTTTATACTTCTATATTTACAGTGAGTTCTCAAATCAATGCAAGGTAAGAGGAGTCAATTCTTTTTCAAAATGATGTGATATGGATGTTTCAAAATAGAGTCAACATTCCAACTTAAAAAAAGAATGTTTCGAAGCAAATTCAAGTTATACTTTTATATTTTCAATGGGTTCTCAATCAATGCAAGTTAAGAAGGTGTCAGTGATTTTTCCATACAACGAACATGCAATATGAGTCTCAAAGTATAAATTGATATTTCAATTCTAAATAAATTAACACTTGCAAAATTAAAGAAAAATTTAACATATCCTGAAAACTTTTATATGTTTCGATTGATAAAAAAACATTTAAGAATAAGAAAAGGAAATATACACAATACTAGTTCCTTTAATCTAAAAAAGAATTGATACTACAAATTTGAAAGAAGAACAAACACAATGTAACGTGAAATAATCAAGGATTGAAATAGTGATCTCTCCAAATAACAACTAATCTAAAAATAAACTCAACACTTCCAATTTAAAAAATTCACACAATCACTATGCAATTATTATTATTTTTGGAGGCTCTATGTTCAAATTTTTCAAATTAATCAACAAAAATTACATTCAAAATGTAGAAATCAAATTCTTTATCTTATAAGACATGAATAACAAATCTAAAAACAAAAATTCTCCACCTAATTACTACAAATCACCCTCATGAAGAGGCAATATGCATCAAGTGTCATAAGGGGAAAATCAAGTAAAATTGTTGATGCTCCACTAGTATTCTCAAATAAATTGATCAATAAAGAAATGAGGTAAGTTTATCATGAAATACATACTATGAATAAGCTCTACAAGCAAATAAATTGAGGAAAATTTTAAGCAAAATCAGTCCACAAGAGAAGAGGATGCCCCTTGTCACCTGGAGTCTCCCTTGCCTACTTAATAAAGGTGACTAGGAGGGTATAGTTTATAATTTCATCCTTAAGAGAGCGACTATATGAGAGAAGTTGTTTATATTGACCAATTAAGGGAAACTAGTGAGAGATAGCATGAAATTTTCATCCCAAGATGCAAGCAAAAGTGCTCGAACCTGTCCCAATTTTTTTCTTGATTTCTCTAAGATGATATATGAGATGAATTACAAAAATGAAATACCAAAAGGATGTGCAAGATCACCAAATATGAGAGAAGAATTTATAGAAAGAAATTCCTCCCCAATATGGTCTTCAATTTTTTTGCGGGGATATTTGAATGCAAAATTAGTTAGCAGAGCTTGAATATCCCAATGGATTGGTGAGGCAAATTGGAAAAGATTAAAACATAACATTTTCCTAAGATATACTTATCATTTATTCTAAATTTAGAAGGTAAGGGAAGGATAAATAAGAATAAATGTTGTAGCATGACTATTTGAGAAGAATTTCCTTGTTAATCCGTGATTGCTTGTTGCTCCTTAATCTCTCCAAATCACCTTCACACAATCAAATCCATACCTTTCAAATTCCTTCAACATAAAAACTAATCAAATTCATATAAATTGAGATCTCATTTCCAACCCAAAAAATAACACATCATTGGAGGATGATATTGAATCTATTTGTATTAAATCATATATGAGTTCACATGCTTACAACCTTGTCAGTTGTAAATTCCATCCTCCTCCATTATCCAGGTTCACTCCTTCAGCACTTTTGACTTTTATCATCAAAATTCATAAGTGAATAGAGTCTCTTACAATTCCTCCAACATTCAACACTCTTAAAAATCTTCCTCCCAAATTCTTACCCCAAATTTCTCTTAAATGTCTTTTGTATCTAGGTTGCAAGAATGAAAATTACAATGTGTGATAGAAATCCCAATTAGTTTCTCTTTTCATTCCTTCATTTTCATTTTGTCTCCATAGTTTTAAGACCTTAATGCTTAATTGATATTTTTACACATAAAATGCATATTTCATGCATCTTCTTCCACTTGAAGTTCTTGGTGACTTGATTCTTAGCTCATAATAGGAAACTTAATCACTATAACTACTCTTTTTATGGCATTGTCAATAACCAGTTGCACCTTTGTTCTAGGGAAGTATTGGTTAGGATATGTGATAGTATTCCTTTTCAGTGCTTTATCTCAATCTTCATGTTGGGTGTGAACTTTGTATATGCATTTAGCCTTCACATTTAAGGGTGTTAAATATTTTGACAAAACTTATGGATCTAACATCCATGGACCTCCACCCAAACCCACTCGGCTTATTTCCCAAAGTATATAATGATGGTGGCCTCTTTTTGAACATTCATACCTCACACATTATGAACTAATTGCTATAGCACTAACTGGAACTCTAACGACCCCGTCGACACCCTGATGGCCCCAACAATATTATGGCAATCCTAATGGCATTAAAGCCTCCCAAACAACATCCAATTTTCCCTAATTCAGCTCCAAATTTCCCTAATATCAATGGAATAGCCCCTAATAGTTTTTGAGGAATTTGTATTTCATATCAGTATCATCTGAGATAGTGGCCACCCTTACACAAAAAAAAACATTGTGGTTCTTCTCAACTCAAATTCCACTAAAAAGCTAAGGTTTTGAGACCCCACATACTTCTCCCTCCAATAAGGTGGCATGCAAGTTGTGTAGCCATGCATTGTTACTTCCTAGAAGGTGCATGGACCTTGTAAATGCACAAAAAACTTATAAACACATAAAATGAGACACTTAACATATCACTTTCTTAGTTGTAACCACTCAAAACTACCTCCTAACCATCTCAACTATGTCAAACACTCATTAAATAGGAAATGAAGGGAGAAAGGAGGGGAGAGAGAATACCTAGATCATTGTTATGCTAGAATAACCTTCCTAGTCCCTAATTTTTATGTGTAATCCTCCCATTTATATTATTCTCTCTAAGACATCCTCTTTTTTTTATTGAAGTTGTGTTTACCTAAAGACTTATTCCTTATTATCAAGAGGAGATTGAAGGCTTGGGAGTGAAAAGTGTGAGTTGCATGTGTTGTTTAGTGAAGTTCAAACTATGGTTATAAGAGTGCTGCAACATGATCACATATATTTTTAGTCATTGTTTTTCATTATTCAATAGAGATGTGTTATTTCCCTACTCCCCCTTAACAAAGTTTGATTTTCAATTCTTATTATGTTTAATTCTTAGAGTTTAAATGGATTAACTCTCCTAATAGGTTAACTATGGTATATCATTTATGTTTTTTATTCATGATTTGGTTTACGACTTTATGATACTAAAGGGGATTTGAGAATGGTTTGTGTTTGTCTTGTGTCTAGGTTTGAAGACAAATCGTGTTTAATCTCGAGTGAAAGAGAAGGCTTAAGGAAAATTTTTAAGCAACATGTTCCTTGATTCTTCTATCTTGATATATTGTCTATGGTTTCTTAGTGACTTGTTTAAATTCGTGATTCTAGACCAATTCCATAAGGATTAGTAGTAATGTTCTCTCCCTTTCTTTGTTAACACTCATCCCTAGTTGTTAGGAAAAATTAGCTAAAACAAATCGGATTATTTATTATCTAGAGTCATTGAAGCTATATCATTCCTTATCCATCCCATTGGGTTTTTTCTTCTAACCCCTTTGATTCTAAGGTCATAATTTCAACTATATCAACTTAAGGACCGTTTGTGCTCACCCTTGATTTCTAAACCTGGGTATTGTTCTAACTTATCATCCAAATATGATTGTATTTTCCATTCGAATTTACCTTCATGTACTTCTTGGTCAGGGAATTAGTGGGATTGTAGAATTATATATTTGTAATAAATAAATTTGGAACTAGTTGTTATTCCTTTGCAACAAAATTTTCAATGATGTCTCTCTTGAACTCATCCTCTACCCATTTTTGTAGTGGTTTCCAATTAGGAATCATAAAATAGATAATACATATAATAAAAAGGAACACACAAGGAACAAGAATAGTTTACCCTAGAAACAGAAACTAGGGAAACCAACAAGAATAGAAATATTACTATTGACCACTCCCTCCAATGCATAACGATTGTAACCAACACTTGCCACTCTCAAGCAACAATGGATTTACTAATTCCCTTAAGTAGGATTCATCACATGAAATAAAATGGAAAAATACAACGGGATTCCTAAAACCATGGAAATTTAAACCACCAAATGTAAACTATTAGCTGGAATATTTCACCTCCTGCGAACAGTAAGGTGTTCCACTAGTCTGAATGATTCAGATCCAGAACAAATGAAGGACGGAATTTGAAGACTCTCCCTGGACGCCATAGATACCTGGAATGTGATGCTTCGATAGTAACCTTGTGTACCTGTAATAAGCTTAAACACGCAAACACATCAAAACTGCCAGAATATAATCTACTGATCCATGTTAGTGACTAAGGAATCTAACAACACACATGTGAAATCAAGCAACAACAATAATGTGGGACATAAATCAACTTGCATTAAGATAAAAAATATGGATAAGTTTACAACCAAGCCTTAGTGTTGACATGCATCTCCATGAAACCAAGCACTCCCATCCCCATAAGCTCCAACTCTAGCTCTCTATGCCCTCCAATGACTTGGGCCAAGTAATCAATACAACAGCATAACAATACCTTAAGATTTCCCTCCTCAACCATGGATATGAGCTTGTATTTATAAGGCTCAATGGATAGGGATGGTTGAGATATTAATGGATGAGGTGGCCTCTAGGATCCTAGGATGAGGGATCTCGAGCTCAACTGACCCATAATGATAGGGATAAGGGAGGACATGAGGCTTATCATCTAGAAGCCTCGAGAAACTTCTCTTTTTCCCTTTTTACCCAGGGTACCGTGTTTCTCCTTCAATGACAGAGCAGTTCTGGTAAGAAATGCTTATCGACTAAGGGCCATAAGCGGTGGCACCACTTTTGGACAAAAAGGGATAGGTGGTGTGAACAAGGTACTGCTCCTGGACAATAGGGAAAGTGAGGTGCTAGGAATTTTCATGAAAAATTGATAATTAGCATGTTATGCTTCTCCCTGGACAAAGGTTGAATACTCTCCCTAGACGCCGCAGATACCTGGAATGTGATGCTTTGATAGAAACCCTGTGTACCTGCAATAAGCTTAAACATGCAAACACATCAAAACTGCCAGAATATAATCTAATGATCCATGTTAGTGACTAAGGAATCTAAAAAAATATATGTGAAATCAAACAACAACAATAATGTGGGACAGAAATCAACTTGCATTAAGATAAAAATATGGAGAAGTTTACAAACAAGCCTTAGTGTTGACATGCATCTCCATGAAACCAAGCACTCTCATCCCCATAAGCTCTAACTCTAGCTCTCTATGCCCTCCAATGACTTGGGCCAAGTAATCAATCCAACAGCATAAAAATACCTTAAGAGTTCCCTCCTCAACCATGGATATGAGCTTGTATTTATAAGGCTCAATGGATAGGGATGGTTGAGAGATTAGTGGATGAGGTGGCCTCTAAGATCCTAGGATGATGGATATCAAGATTGAATGACGCACAATGATAGGGATAAGGGAGGACACGAGGCTTATCATCTAGAAGCCTCAAGAAACTTCTCTTTTTCCCTTTTTACCTAGGGTACCGCATTTCTCCTTCAATGACAGAGCAGTTCTGGTAAGAAACACTTATGGACTAAGGGCCATAAGTGGTGCCACCTCTTGTGGACAACAAGGGATAGGCGGTGCAAACACGGTACCACTCCTGGACAACAGGGAAAGCACAATGATGGGAATTTTCATGAAAGATTGATAATTAGCCTGGGTTTCCACTCCAAGAGCTAGGATTCAGGGCAAGTAGGTATGTCAAGAATCTTATCACATGATGGTGACAGGATTTTGGTATAACAAGATGCCCCCCAAAGCATGAGTCTTAGAGGGATACGATAAACAAGATCTTTGAGAGAACAAGTCGTTACTACGAGTGGAAAGTGTCAGCTCGATCGGAGCATGTTGTCAAGTAGGCATCTGTAGTACATCAATATGTTGACTCATAGACACAATTAACCAAACTCATGGCTGCATACCAATACAAGGAAGATCCATGAGAGAAATAAACAAGCATGGCTACTAGAATATAGCATAGATCCATGTGATAGAGGACTCAAAATTGGACATAGCTACTAGACATACAATGTAGATCTATGTCATACAGACACAAATTTGAGCATAGCCATGACCATACAAATGTGGATCCATGATAGATATACAAAAATCCATATCAACCTAGGGAAAAACAATGAGTGCTTTAAACAAATATCCAGGGTCTTCGTCTCGTCTTCCACAAAGTACGATTCTATCCATGTGATTACAATGATCTGAAGTCAAACATGGTAGAAACCACTTGATTATCGGTCAATGATGTGAACCGTTGACAAGTGCGAGGGAGATCGCCATTGATGTCAATGATTCCCAAGGTACCCTAGTACAATATATTGAGTGTGAATATATGTCCTGACACTACTACATTTCGATCCAAAATCCGACGGAAAAATCCGACGGCACGTGGATTTCTCTTTTTAAACTAATCAGAAATCACAAGGATAATTTTTTTTTTGTAAATGTGGCCACAAGCGTCGCTTAAGCGATGGATATTTTCATAACCGTCGGTTAAGAAAAATCCTTCTTTCACCTTTTCACTATGATTATGTAGGCCCCTTAAGCGTCGCTAGGAACCGTCGCTTAAGCGATGCTTACATTAGCCATATGGTGAAAATGCATGCAAAATCCAAAATGTCTTATAGTATCGGTAGTCATTATCATATTTACAGCAGTAACTAGGTTGCGGGATGTAGACTTTGACAGTACATTTTGGTAAATTCCTTTTTGAGATCGAGTCGAGTACTAAATGACAGCGCCATCGTTTATTGTGCATTTTGGATTTCTTGCCAGTGAGTTGGAACTTGGGTTCTTTCTCCAAGGGTTAGCTACGTTTCTTGGAATGATATTCAGTTTCTCCAGAGTATTGAGTATTGAGTAATTTGTCCTGCGTAGCAGGTTCTACTTTCTCCATAAGTCTCTCCTCCCCTTGGCTTCTAGATTCTTTCTAAGAGGGGTTTGCTTTAGAATTGGTATGGATCGATGCAACTTTGAGCGCAGTTTCTAGAGTGGCTACCTTTTGGTGGAGTAATGGGCAGGCCTTTTCTACTTCATTCTCCATTTCTATCAGTTGGTGGTTTGCATTGGCACTGTTCCACCATGTAGGCTTCTGATTGGATTTCCTTTTGGCATGGGGTCTACCTTGCTTCGCTTCCCTAGGTCATGAACATGTTTGTGATTAGGGCAAGAGGTGATTGTGTGCTCAACAGCAAAACAACATTGGCAACAGAAGGTAACGTGCTCATAGTCAAGCTTTTGTTTCAACTTTCCACATATCACTTCAGGAAGGCTTTTAGAAACATTTCAACACAAATCCTTGCAAAGGTTGTCCATTGTCTTTCTGTTGTTTCAGGTCTGCAGTAACGAACTTTTCCTATGCCATTTTCAATCTCCACCAGTGTCTCAAGAGGCCAGAATTGTAGGGAAAGGTTAGGGTTTCCTTACACAGTGGAACTGAGGTTAAACCAGCATAGATCCAAATCCTAGGCTCTATCAAGAGCCGAGAGGGATCAAATCTCCCGTGGTGCAAACCTCCTTGAGTGCAATACCTGAGAAGAGGTTTGCACCACGGGAGATTTGATCCCTCTGGGCGCTTGATAGAACCTAGGATTTGGATATATATAAAAATGTCAACACTTCTTAACTTTAAGATGAACACTAAATGAGCTCGGCATCTCTCCCAGAGGGAGCTGTAGAGTGCACCTCTTTACTGCAATAATAATTATAACTAATTTAAAATTACCATATGAACACTTCAAATTGCAAATTATGATAATTTTAACACTAGCAATTTTTTACCAAATTTAAACAATAATTGTGATTTCAACCCTAATTTGAACATTGTTCCCCAAGTAAGCAATAATTGTGATTTGAACCATAATTTGAACACTGTTCCCGAGTTTGACAACAATAAGTTTTTATTGGCAACGGTAAATTTTGACTCTCAAAAAACTACATTGAATTTTGCAAATTGGTATCAAATTCACGAGTGGATCCATCATCTACGCGTATAGAACCAATAAATTGTTGAAAAGGGAGACAAGTATATGTCTCCTACCATTGCAGATTCAGACGTTATTTGCGGAGAAAGTCCCCCTACTGTGGAAATTCTCTGCATGTATTCTACTTCTTGAAGTAATCCATTTCTGCATGCATCATAAAAAGTCAAAAGTACGGTGTCAACATAGCAGTGGAATAAGGAAAGGAACGTAACAAGATATAGAAAATAAATGGCCAAATTATGGGCAAATTTGGGTTTCAATCATTTACCTGTTTCCACCATGGCTGGTAGCCTTCATTTCAGTCCAATCAATACTAGAAGAGCCCACTGTAATTGAACTCACAACCTTTACAGTTACTCGACTCAAAGGCATGAACAGCTCCCATGTGGGTTGTCCTCCATTTGGATCTGGTTTTGTGGAGAAATAGTGCCAACCCACAACCTCTTTCCCCAGAGATGTGTATATATATGATGATACATTGAAATTAATCCAAGAAGAGCCATTAAATCTGTAAAACTGGACTGCTTCCGAGTAAAAGCTCAGAAGAGGACTAAAGTACTTTGAAACACTTATTACAGCAGGAATTCGCACTGGGAGGGGTCGATCTTGCTGCCAGAACAGATATTGCGCCGTGTATGGAATTTCAATTTGCTTTCCAAGCTCCTCGCATTGAGAAGATGGAGGAACTCCGCCCTTGAAATGCATTCGCTGTACATAAGAAACCCCGCGAGCAGTACTGCCCTGTTGACTGTGTGAAATGGCCTTTAGCAGAAGATCATCCACATCTTCACTATCCAACATTTTTTGCGCAAGTACATTACCTGTGTTTCATATTAATTATGCAACAAGGTCAACGATTGTAAACAAATATTTAGATTTCTGCAGCATCTTAGGATTTTGATATAAGAGAGAAAATATGAAAGTAGGTATTGGATTACATGTTACTGTTGATTCGGGGATGGCCGAGATGGGGTTT